>OU342744.1:430288059-430320559 GCA_910589775.1 Avena eriantha
AAGAGTAGGATCTCTACCTTTAGATTACCAGGCCATAGAAACACGTTCTGGCGAAGGTCAATTTTTTTCTTAGAGCAAAGAGAAAGCGACAACGAGATCATACTTTCTTGCTCCTTCTACTGGTGTACCGGGCACAGGGGATGTTGACTTTACTTCGATACTGGCATCTATGTCTCTTTGAGAAGACTGACTTGTCATTTCAGTCATCCTCAAAGGACGGACGGGATACGATCTATTGTGCAACCTTCCCATCGAAACCCACCACACACGAATACTTCTACCCCTTATCACTGCTCCAATGCCCACAGGCATCTGTCTCTAGCACAAATCTTTTATCAATGAACAATGAATGCTTGAGAATACCGAAGCTTACAAGATCCACACAAATGGTACTCCTTTCTTCGTGAGAGGTCTCCTAATTATGTATATACAGGATGAGTCACATCTTGACCGGAGCACAAAAAGTGAGGAGAAAGGATCCACCAAAAGAGAGAAATGAAAGCTGTTCCTCCCGCAAGTGAGCTATTTATACCGAAGCTTACAAGAAGCAAAGTGGAAACGGGAGCTTTCCCACCAAGTACCGGCATCCAACTCTTCTCTTCCGTAAGCAAAGGGGCTTTCAACGAGATAGGGAGCTGTACAATTCCGTGGCTACGAAAAAAGATTGGATCAAATATACGTGTCCTAGAAAAGAGGGAGGTCACTCATCTTATTAAGCCTGATTTTTTTTTTGAAACAGATGCATCAGGTGGTTCTGTCCTCATGCAACAAGGCAGACCAATTGCTTATTTCAGTAAAACCCTTGGACCCAGAAATGCTGCTATGTCAACTTATGATAAGGAGAAGCTTTAGCGATTTTGGAATCCTTGAAGAGATGGCGCCACTACTTTCTTGGTTCCCAATTCTTGATCAAAACTGACCTTAAATACGAGTACGAAAGGGAACAGCATGTGAAAAAAAAATTCGATTACAAGATTGAATACTAAAATGGCAAAGAAAACAAGGTTGCAGATGCTTTGAGCAGAAGAGATTCTCTTATGATGGCAGTCACTGCAGTTACTCCTGCTTGGGCTTCCACTGTATCAACTAATGATGATCATCCTTCTATTTCTGCCTACTTTGTTAATGATTCTTTTTGAGATAGAAAGAATATATGTGGGATCAGATGCTGTTCTTAAACACCAAATCATTGATTCACTTCACAACTCTCCCATAGGAGGCCATTCAGGCATTGTGGCTACTTATCAAAGGGTCAAAAAGCGATTTGATTGCCTGGTTGAAACTTTTCTACATGAGTGTGCAGTTTGCCACTGAGTCAAGGGAGAGCATTGCCACTACCCTGGTCTCCTAGATCCACTGCCATTACCTACTTCTGCCTACTTTATCTATCTTTGAGGGTCTTCCCAAATCATGGGGCAAAGAAGTCATATTGTTGGTGGTTCACTAAATATTCTCATTTCATTCCCCTTGCTCACCCTTATACAGTACAATCAGTCTCTCATGCTTTCATGGATAATGTTTTTCAGTGGAATGGATTGCCAAAGCGCTCATCCGGTGAGTAAGATATGGGAACTCGGATCTGCTTCATTCTTCCTGACTAGAACTATTGGAATTTCGATCTCATTCTGTTCAATAATCACTGTTTTCATGATCCATTTGATTTGAATAGAAATCTCTTCTATCCCACCTCACCTACTAGGGTCTCGGTGGCCTCGTGATCTATGATAGATCACTACACGACAAACCAAATGTTTGATCTTATTCCATATTATGGGAGGTCTTATTGATTGAATGTTTCATATTGTCGAAATACTTCCACAAAAGTCCATTAGTGGTGTATACAGTAGTCATGCAAGTTTGCATTGCCATATAGAGCATTTGCGTACGTATCCCATGTACCATTTGCTTTTTGGTTGCTTAATAACGTAGTATATTTCTCATAGCTGACAATGAGGGATTTGAGATTTTTCATGAATTACCGTGGATTTCTAGTGGTGGATTGGCATTGAGACAATATAAAACACATGTTTTCAGCATGGTAGTGCTGAAAGGGGTAATAAGAAAGAATTTCGGATTCCTATTCATGGCTCTCATTACTTCCTCTGCGAAAGCCGTATTTCTATCTTTTTCTATTTATTTAGCTCAGCAAATCGAATACTAAAAGGGGTAATAAGAAAGAATTTCGGACATCTCCATTCCTTTATTTATGGAAACGAGCTCATTATCGTCGTATATTTTGCAAGTGAGTTGGAACTCTAACCAATCCTCAATCTTGGCGAATGCTTCTTCGTAAGCAGTGATGCGCGAGACGGGTGCAAGCTCGAGGAGCTAGGAAGGATGGAAGAAAGCTTGACCGTCACTGAACTACTCGCACTTTTTGTTCTAAAAAGCTTATTAAAAGTTCGAGAGAGGGTTGAGCTTCATCGGTTAGTGTGCACCAAAGGATGAGGTTTCTTTCCCGTCCTACAAATTGAAACCGTTCTAGCTTGATACTGCGATATCGGAAAATCATCCAACGGAGCATGGAAACCATTTCGGTGGCGGTAATGGCCTCCAGTAGTTTTCTATGGAACCATACCACTATGGTCATCTATATGATTAGACCGTGCCGCTTCACTAGACTTTCCTGAACCATCCATTTGATCCCCACGGTCGTGACACCACTTTCGAAACAAAAGTTGGCGAAATCCAATGCGGAACCAAGCAGTAAGAGAAATGAATCATGGTAATTATTACTCGAAAACCAAAGTGGAACGGAGAGTCAGTTACAAAGATGGAAGTGAAAGAACAACATTCTGTGTCAGAAATCTCGTATATAGACATTTTTCATGTATATCCGGACGTCATAAATCTCGTATATAGACATTTTTCATGTATATCCGGACGACGCTTTTGATTCCATTATGAAAGTACGCTGTACTGGACTTGCACCCCTAGTTACGCAGAAGTGCAAGCACAGAAGCGGATGACCGGACCTTACCAACATACTCAAAAAGTATTCTATACTGGGTGCTCTTGACAAGCAGTGTTTCCAGTCTTTAATGTCAAATCGGGTGTTCAGTGTCCTTCTAGGTTCTGGCTGGTAGAGCAGAGGACTGAAAATCCTCTTTAGTTTAGCGCGTTGGACTCCAAATCCTTGCTGCGCTTGCTGTGGTTCGAATCCACCTCAGAACGAACAATGAATGAATGTGGGCGGTCAACCAGGTAAGCCTGTGCCCAGGAAAGAAAGGACTAGGGAGGGATTGAGAGAAGCTTTCACAGTGGAAAATGAAAAAAAGCATATCGTTCTTAGAAATTGTGGAATTCAAATCACTAGGTTTAGCATCAAGAGGGAAGTTTTGTAAAAGCAACAGGAAGAATTGCTCAGATACCCGTGAGCTAAACTTGGGTCGTGTTATAAATGCTCTGGCTAAACCTATTGATGGGAGAGGCGAAATTGTAGCTTCGGAATCTCGCTTAATTGAATTGAATGCTCCGGGTAGAATTTCCAGGCGTTCTGTATATGAACCCCTTCAAACAGGGCTTATTGCTATCGATTCGATGATCCCCATAGGGCGCGGTCAGCGAGAGTTCATTAGTGGGGACAGACAGACTGGCAAAACAGCAGTAGCCACAGATACAATTCGAAAGACAAAAGAAAAGGTCAAGATGTAAGAAGAACGAGAGCGAAAGAAAATGCAAGTGAAAGAGAATTGTAGGCTTCTTTCCTAAAAGCGGTGGTTCTCGCCTCCCTGTGCCCAAAGCGGGGTGGGCGACAGCGCTGCGGTTCGAGTCTTTATCGATCGGGTAGATCCATATGTTCTGAGGGGGAGACGAGGTGTAGCGCAGTCTGGTCAGCGCATCTGTTTTGGGTACAGAGGGCCATAGGTTCGAATCCTGTCACCTTGATGTGGTATTCACACAATGGGGCCGAAGTGCAAAGCCCCGTAGCCTATCCGTGGTCGGGAAGGCAGGCGAAAAGCGCGCACAAAAGAAAAAGAAAGCAAAAAAGCTTATTTGGCTTATTTTGGAATCCATTATCAGGCTTTTGGTATTCTATATCTATCTAATATTAGATAGCTATTTCACAGGTTTGATTTACATACCTCAGTCATGTTATTTGTCTAGCCTTCAATCAGAATAGCCTCTCCACCGGTTCCGAAGATTCTTTCGGCATCAATGTGCTTTTGGAATCTTCCTATGAAACAAATAACATTCTAGAACAGTTTAGGACAGAACAGGCCTCAGTAGAAAGCGAGCTTTTTTCGCGTATAGCCAACCTCGAAGCCCAATTAGCGCACGGGCTGCCCCCTCAACTCAACCCTGACGAGTACGCTAACTTGGTCAGGGAGCATTTAGACGGTGCAGTTAGTATTGACCACTACCACCAAGTCCCAAATTCCTAAATTGAGAAAGTCCACATAATGGAGCTCAAAAGCCGATTCAAAAAGATACTTTTAGAGCATCTTGAAACCGCACATAAGAAATATTATGAATGAATCACCTTACAATAACATACGAGAGACAGCTTTCTATTTTTTAGAACAACAAGTCGAACCCAATGAACAATTCCATTAAAAGGAATGTTCTAGAGGGGCCCTTTTCCACTAGATTCGCGATATTTCACAAAATGGAATAAATGAAATTATTAACGATTTCTAGAGTTCCGGGATTACTTCACTGATATCTATTTTCGCCTAAGCACGGCCTCTAGGTTAGTTCAAAGTGTAGTACAACGAATTATTGATACACCGAAAACGAGTCAAGATGGATACATAAAATGAAGACATCGTGGATTACCCGGGACGACGATAGGACATTTCACTTTCTTTCGCAATATTTCTGATCATGACTCAACCACTAGCAAAGGGGATTGCTTACTCTCAGCCGCGTTTTCGCTTATGCTTAGTCAAGTGAGGATTCCATTCGAAGTAACGTAACAGGAGCACCATCTTCAAAACTTATCGGGATCCGGAGTTTTTCGATAAAAGGTCCCATCCTTCAATATCATGATTGGGTCAACCAGGCCAGATCATAAGTGAAATAGTTTGATCGGGTCGACCAGGTCAGGCCCGATCATGAGTGAATAGAAAATCGAAAACGTACATAGCTGTTCCAGCGGAAATACTTTGTTTAATTCTACCACTTCTACTAGGAGTAGCCTTTTTAGTGCTAGCTGAACGTAAAGTAATGGCTTTTGTGCAACGTCGAAAGGGTCCTGATGTAGTGGGATCGTTCGGATTGTTACAACCTCTAGCAGATGGTTTGAAATTGATTATAAAAGAACCTATTTCACCAAGTAGTGCTAATTTCTCCCTTTTTAGAATGGCTCCAGTGGCTACATTTATGTTAAGTCTGGTCGCTTGGGCCGTTGTACCTTTTGATTATGGTATGGTATTGTCAGATCCGAACATAGGGCTACTTTATTTGTTTGCCATATCTTCGCTAGGTGTTTATGGAATAATTATAGCAGGTTGGTCTAGTAAGACGGGGGGCGGCCGTTCGGTCGCCTATGATATACGGACCAATTGGTCAAAAATGGGTTTGTGCCGCAGGTGTTGAACGATCTACTCTACACAGGTGTGGGCTTACAGGGCTAGGGCTCATAAACCCTTTCTTTCATTCAGAAAGGGGTCGGTCACTTTTCCGGGCCGGGATCGAGAAGTGGAAGTCATAAAAAAGAGATGTTTCTCTTCGCACCTCATATCAAGAGGAAAGGTAGCTTGTCAAGCTGGTCTCACTATTGGAAATTCTAGCTTTCTTTTTTTTTCACCGGCTCTTCTTCTTTGTCAACGCTACTAAGGACCTGACGGTTCGCCTACTTGATGGATGAAAGAACATGAGAAAGGGTTATCAAATAAAAGGCTAGAAAGTCTACTACAGTACAGTCAAAGAAAAAAAGAAGTGCCTCGCCTACTCATTTTTGGTAGGCGAGCGAGTTAGCGAAGAGGCTTAGGGATAAGAGAGTGTCGGTGCGTACGTAGCCTTCATTCTACTACGCTACACAAAGTCACTTAGCTCGACGTTAATTAAGAGAGTAAAGGAGTAATACCCTACATAGAAGAACCACAGTTCGCTTACAAAGGTATAACCTTTAGCTCCCCGGGGCTAAGCTGCTTCGCACCACTGATAGACTACTTAATTAAGATTCCATTTCAAAGGCGCTACTTTGTTTCGCAAGCCTTTGTCATTGTCAGTCAACTAAGGTTGGCCCTCGGCCCCCTGCGAATCCGTAAATCAGAGAGCATGCCGCAAAAAAAAAGATGGTCCCCTATGCATTTCATTCTTTCCGGAACGCAAAGAATGAAAGTACCTGACCCCCCATCATGGTGAACCTCTCCTTGTGATCGGGATGAGGTAGATGCCTCCCAGCCGGGGGGCGGATCGAATCGGAGTTTCCTTAGGTAGCCACCGACCTACAGTTCTCCTTAAACTTCTGTGCTTGGTGGAAAAGAAGCGAACAAAGGTACGCTCGCTTGCTGTCTTGTTCTCTGCCGCGGACTGGGATCGCTCGCCAGCTAGGCCCTCTAGAAAAAAAGTTGGAGCAACATTGTATGAGAACATATTACCCATCTTCGGGGACAAGGGGCGGAACGACCTCTCGATCTACTTACTGCAGCCCAGGACGGGCGTCGTCGTCTAGGCGTGACTTCTTGTTTTGATCTCCCCTACGCCTAGGACGTTGTCTGGGCCAAGAGCCATAGTTAGTTGCTGTTTCCATTTGGTTCTTCTTTCTCGTTGTTGATACCGGCAAGACCCAGCCAGATGATGATGTCTGCTGGTTGGTAGTGAGAGGACTCTTAGTACCCGCAAAAAAAGGGCGCTGGTGAAAAAAAACAATCATTTGATTTAGTTTCTTGCTCTCCCTTAGCAGCGGGAAAGGAGTCTATCTATCTGCCTAGCTTTGGTAGATTTCCCCCAACGCAATTCAAAAACGGAAATTCCACGAATCCCTGAGGTGGATAAGTCCGACGACTCAGCAGCAGTGCGGAATTGAGTTTCTGGTCCGGTGGATCTGATCTATAGTTAGGGGGCAATACATACCAAAAGGTTCGAAGAAGGAAGGCGCAGTATATAACCAACCCACCCATAGCCGGTCTAACTGCTGAGAGAGAAAAGTGCTTTTCTTTCCCTAAGAGTCCTCGAGTACACACAGCTATTGCTGATCCTTTGCGAGATCAGGATGAGACCCTTCAGAATTGAGAATCAATCCATGTTAGGTCAACATCGAGACAGAGCATCTCAGTTGGCTCTGTCAAGGAAGTGAAACAGGCATTCCTAGGTTTTGGGGTTACCATAGGATTGACCCTCAGTCAGGCCTCCGATTCCAAGGAGTTGATTCAGCAAGTTCCCCGCGCTACCCCGCGGGAAGTCTAATCGGATCAATCGGTGGTTCCGTAATGAGTAGTCGAATACACATTGAGGGGGCCTTGCCTCCTCCTTCCCGCCCACACCTTCATTCTTTTCCTCCTCTGCTTATTGATATTACAATCGTATCTTATGCATTCTCTCCTGACGACTCGGCTTCGGCTCAAGGCCCCAGAGGGAGAGTATCATTATTGAGTTGACTAACTCCAACCTCGGTATCAAATTCTTTATCAGCGGGTTCGCTTTTCCAGAATCGAAATTTGTATGATAGATCTACGGCGGAGCCGTTTACCAATGTGGAAGTAGTAAGTTTTGACTGACCCAATACAGCACCCTTGCAACTACTATTATCCCTCTTTTTTCATGTATCGGCTCGGGGTATCGAAAAGAAAAAGTTCTATCTCCCCTGTCCATAGATTTCAGGATAGCGAGGCATACCAACGCCATGCCAACAAGAGGAACCATCCGGACTTAAAACAGCCGACCTACCCCCTGCCACTTCTTCCTCTAAGTAAAGTTGATAGATTTCTGTACGAGTTTTCAAGTGCCATCTCCAGTCTAAGCGGTTGAGTTCAGTGATTGTATCGAACAAAAGCCCCCTCCCGGGGCAGGTACGCGACTGTCTCTCTTCCAAAGTGTGATCATCTTCTCCAGTCTCCCGTTTCCACCTATTTGAAATGGTCAGCCTGTGCGGCATCAATGGAATTGGAATTCGAAAATAAAGTAGACTTCGGTGAAGGAACCTATTCTCTGGTATCTGCTTCGGCCATCTCATCTGGTTTCGGCCTTCTTTGTGAGCAGCTCCTAACTCGCTCGACGGGGTATGATCGCTACTGTTGATAGGTCGATCGGAAAAGAATAAGTTCCAGGACTGAACAGAAAGAAAGTACTATAACACTTTCTTCGCCATTCTTTTCTATGAGGAGCTCTATTTTGCTAATACAAATGTAATGCTACCTCCCTACGGCGATTCATAACTAGAAGAACTCGTTGGCACAACCGGACCTTATTAAAGGCCTCGGCCGTCTGATCGACTGAAAGATCTTATCTTGGAGTTCTAGTATGGGTCGTCGGCCCTTTCTCCTCCTCAGTAGGTGCAAACCCAGGTTCTGTAAATGATTATAACTGCCTTGGAGCTAGATAAGCAAACCTTCTTCTGTTTGAGTATGATGGATGTTACACCCACTGCCAGATACAAGCAAAAGCTTTCCAGCTAAGCTAGGAGTCAGAACGAACTCATGAAGCTATCCTTCTTCTTGGATCTCAAGATTCAAATGGAACCCCGGATTTTGGCTTGAATTTCCACTTTATACTTGAGTTAAGCAAGGCACCAGCATGGGAGAGAAGATAGCCCCTCGGGATCGCTTACTAGCCGGCCTGCTTGATTTATTTATGAGGTATCCAGATGGCACTGCACCGGCGAGGGAAAGGGAAGCTGATGAGAGGTAAGGGAAAAGTCCATTTAATGAATAGGTTCACTACAGACTGTACTATCTCTAGACCCCCTCTCTATACTCCCTCATAATATATGGATCCCCCGGATAATATGGATCCTCCAACAGCTGACATATCTTATCTAAACTCCCGGAAACCTGGGCTCATTTTCCTCTTGTTTAAGTAATTTCGCAAGAAGCAACTTGAAAAGCACAAAGACTACATCTAAACAAACCTTACGTCTTCGTTCGGCTCATTCTTGCTTATCTCACCCTATTTCCTTACTTTAGCTTAGAAGTAGGCATATGGGAAGTTACACAAAGATGACTTATCGGTTGGCCTAAGCTTACTCGATTCTATTCTTTCCAATATCATATACGCCTAGTGAAATGCATCTATCTCCTTCTTTCTTTTTATCCATTTTATATACCTAGTCGAAGACTACTTCAGATTATAGGGCGGGCTTTTCTACCCATTGACCGGGACCGATCACAGTGTTTGACCGCTCTTGGTATTCAGACCTTGGACTTTTTTTTTCGCTAGGAGCTGATCCATTCTTTAAGAGCTCTATACATAAAGAGAAGGCGTATTCACTTAAAGGACTGTGAAATCTACCCTATGCCCCGAAAAGTCTAGGCACCTAAATAAAGATGGGATCCCTGACCAATAGATTAAGCTATCCAATGAGTTAGGAACCTTTTTTCTTCCCCCTTCTCTTCTCCGCTTTGCTCTGTTACTCCTTTTGCAGATGGTTGGTCACCACTCTTAGGCTTTTTGTTCTCTGCTTGTGGTGGGTCTCCAATCTTGATCCGGTGCTGACTTAATAGGGAAACCTACCCAGAAAATGACCCCTTTTATACACCTGCCGGTCCGGTTAACAAAGCCTGTAAACCAAGAGCGGAACGAAGAGCTAAAACGTAACCTTTACCCTTGTTAATCCTATTTCTTTCTTACTTGTAAACCAGACCGCGTCATTCCTTTTTTCTTTCTTTGGTAAGGAAGGGACGGCTATTCCCACAGGTTGATCTTGATAAAATGTGCAGCGGTAAGCAACTAATAATCTCGATGCAGGACTTCCCCCTTCTTCGACATATGAATATGCCTCGCCTCGAAGATCAAGAAATCCTTAGTAAGGAGAGAGATTCTCCACACGAACGAACGACTCGTCAGGTTCGAACTGACATAGGCCTTACTAAGACCTATATTCTTCCATGAAGGAGTCGCAAAACTTCTGTTAGGTTCTTATCTTAGATTCCGTCTGTCTCGGAGTCTAGTTCTTCACACAATAGAAAATCTGAATAAAAAATACGGAGTCTAGACCTTTTCTAGGCCCAATAATCCATTTGATTCATGAATAATACAAAGCCCAATAAAATAATCAAAGCTTTGATTCATGAATAATAAGATCAAACTCATTAGAATCAAGAAAGGGAGGGTTAGAAGCGTCTAGCTTATTTTTGTCTCTTTTACCGCAGGAAGTTCTCCAAAAGTATGAAAGGCTGGAGGGCTTTGTACCAACCATTCTAGTGTGGTTGGATTCTGTTCAACAGCCCAAGGACTTTCCGCACATTTTTTGTTCTTTCCACTGCTTGAAGTGATTGCGACAACTACGAAGAAACGACGAATCCCAACTACGGATATATAAGAACCGAAACTGCTCAGAGCATTCCATCCGGCGTAAGCATCTGGATAATCTGGAATGCGACGTGGCATACCCGAAAGCCCTAAGAAATGCATCGGAAAGAAGGTCAGATTAACCCCGAAAAAAGTGATCCAAAAATGGATTTGGCCTAAAGTTTCAGGATATGTCCGACCAAAGATTTTACCCACCCAATAGTAAAATCCAGCAAATAAAGCAAAAACGGCTCCCATAGAAAGTACATAATGGAAATGTGCAACCACATAATAAGTATCATGTAGAGCAATGTCTAGCCCAGAGTTTGCGAGAACTATTCCAGTGAGCCCTCCTACGGTGAACAAAAAGATGAACCCTACAGCAAATAACATGGGTGTTTTGTATTGTATCGAACCTCCCCACATGGTAGCGATCCAACTAAAGATTTTGATTCCAGTGGGCACAGCTATGATCATGGTAGCTGCGGTGAAGTAGGCACGCGTATCAACGTCTAAGCCCACAGTAAACATATGATGAGCCCAAACTAGAAATCCAAGAACACCTATACTTATCATGGCATAAACCATGCCTAGATACCCGAAGACCGGTTTTCTTGAAAAGGTCGATACGATATGACTAATAATACCGAATCCTGGCAGAATGAGAATATACACCTCTGGATGACCGAAGAACCAAAAGAGATGCTGGTATAATATTGGGTCTCCCCCTCCTGCAGGATCAAAAAAGGTCGTATTAAAGTTTCGATCGGTTAATAACATTGTAATTGCCCCTGCCAGTACCGGAAGTGATAATAAAAGTAGGAATGCAGTCACTAGAACGGACCACACAAAAAGTGGTAATCTATGCATAGTCATTCCAGGTCCACGCATGTTGAAGATAGTTGTTATAAAATTGATAGAACCTAAAATTGATGAAACACCTGATAGATGAAGACTAAAAATGGCTAAATCAACTGCTCCTCCAGAATGGCTGGTAATACCACTTAAGGGCGGATAGACCGTCCACCCAGTGCCGCTGCCCACTTCTACTAAGGCTGAGCTTAATAGGAGCAAGAGACTTGGTGGCAACAACCAGAATGATATATTATTTAATCGTGGAAATGCCATGTCAGGTGCACCTATCAGAATCGGAACAAACCAATTACCAAATCCACCTATCATCGCCGGCATAACCATAAAAAAGATCATTAAAAAAGCGTGAGCCGTTATTAAAACATTATAAAGTTGATGATTCCCACCAAGAATTTGATCGCCGGGTCGGGCTAATTCCATACGAATCAGTACGGAGAAGCATGTGCCCATCACTCCTGCAATGGCACCGAAGATGAAATATAGAGTACCAATATCCTTGTGGTTAGTGGAGAAGAGCCATCGAACCAGATTTGTCATTTTCTTTTCGTTTTGAAAACTTTCCTTATCAGAGAGGGGCTCTGCCGAGCTCTACCCTGTCCGCATTTATTTGGAAGGGGGCCTCTCCACCTGCTGCCAACAGTCTTTCTTCGGAATTCTACTAACTGATAGAAACCCCTTATTTGGTTTTTAACAACAAAAAAAACAAGTAGGACCACACCGAGAACGCAAACGAGACAAATGCTGGGGTTAATGGAAGGGAGATCCAGTGGGCTACCGGGATATATCCCGGACAGATTATCCGACATGTCTCCCAGTGTACCGCCGCCGTCCGGGGATGCCGGAGGCACATCGGGAGCTGGCGGTACAAGTTCATTTGGTTCCAACGGATCCAGAGTACTTCCTACGGAGCTCCCGCCCGAAGAAGTTGAACCAGAGTCGGAGACTGAGTCAGTATCGATATCGGAGCTCTTTTCTGAGTTCTCCGATATCTCTCCTCCGCTTCCATCATCCCCACTGGGGGATGAGGAGCTTTCTGGGTCACCCTCCGTATCCCCATCGGGGGGAGCGGGCGGCGGAGCAGGCTGAGCGGGCGGCTCAGCGGGCTCAGCAGGCTCCGCGGGTGGTAGTTCGTTAAGGTCGAAAATAAGTAAAGCAGAAGTGTCGCAAAAGACTAGGATGGGAAACAAAACGGAATGTACCGGATTTTTAGCACGTACAACCATCAAACCAGAGACCAAAGCAGGGCTCGACAAAACAGAAAGTATCAGCAGTTGGTTCCGTAGTTTTAGAATTCTGCTAATTCCAAGTATTCCATTATTATTATTAAATAAGAGAATATAGAAAGTAAAGAGGAGAACGCATAACCAGAAGAATTGTGAGAAATAAGTCAATTTATCAAGTTGAGGCATTTCGATTTGGATTTTCAATAAGTCACCCTAAAGACAGAAAAAGATTAGGCAGACTAACAAGAAACTGGCTTGATGGTAGATTCACTGAACACCCACACAATCTCGATTTGCATTATCATTTGGTGAACCGGGCATCTCGGACAAAGACAATAACAAGAAGAGATGGGAAGACCCTTCGCGGTCCTGCTCCCTGGTCTCTACCTTGCTTACCGCCCCTCGTAGGGGCCAGCGTACCCATACCGAAAACGATTGACTCTTTTTATGGGCGCTTTCGACTAGGCTCTCGTTAAGGAATCGGCCCAAACAAGACCGAGATTCCCGCGAGAATTGCTACGCTGCCTGCAGTGAAATTGCAAGAATCACTTTATACGCTATTTCGAAATCGAATGAATTGAGCTACTGTATTTCCCCAGGTTTCCATTGGAAAAGGGGCTTTTGTATGCAAGTGATGATCGATTGGCGGAGAAGCCGCTCCCGTGTGGGGTGGCCGTGAGAATGATTCCGAGTCTTCCTGACCAGACCCTTGTGGAACTTGGAAATAAATAGGTTTGTAAGTGCCTAGCTGAGTAATAAGATAAGTACCTTTGCTAATAATCCAAAACCTTTCATCTTCTCTTTCTAGATATAGCAGCCTACCCATATTGATAGTGGAATTATTGATCTCCTCTTTCGGATAGCCCTTTAGGAATAAGTGTTATGGGTAAGGGCTTGACCTACCAGTTGAATGGAATCTACCGTTCTTTATGCTCTCGCTAGCTTTGAACTTGTTTGTACCAGTAATCAAACCCAGAATCTCATTTCCCATTGCTTTCATCGCATAGAGCCAGATGCCGCATCCACAGGCCTATTTAGTAAGTGGGGTGTATCCTTGGTGACACTTGAGAAATAATCCTATACTTCCAATAACCCACTACTTCCTCCATGGATGGTACATGGCAGGCATCTGCCGGAACTAGAGGCGAGCACTTTTCAATCAATTACGAGAGGCATTCGCTTCTCTGATCTTTAATAAGCGAAGCAACGAGCCTAGTAGGGGAAATACCTTCCTCAGGAATGTCATCAAAGCCAGGTTCTCCAATCGTAAAAGGGAATATTCCATGGCACAAGGGTTGTTTAGGTGCAGTCCTCGGCAGACCACCACAAAAGGTCCGAATCAGGCGAAACTTCTTTTGGTGCCAGCGATAAGTAGTAACAAGAACTCCTCCTCTGTTCAATATCAGCATGGTTTAGGTCAGAATCCATTTTCTGATACCTTCCTTCGTCCATAGATCAGCGTTATGCTTCTGTCCCGTGATGAAGAAGGATAGAAGAATGGTAAGATAGGATCGTATTAGTGAGCCGTGGGAAAAGAGTTTTTTCGTACCTTGCCACCCAAAAGCAACAGGAATCCCTTTCTCCTCCTATAAGGAAATCTCGTCGTTTCACTCTTCTTCAAGTACCATCGGATTAGTCAACTCAAACGCTGAGAGATTACTATAGAACTAAGGCGGCTTTGAGGCTGGCTCCACTCTCCAAATAGAGCTGTTACTTCGTTGACGACAAGAACCCCATTTCCACTAGCCAAAGAGCAATTCATTTCTTCGACTCGATGCCTCCTGCTCCCATTCCCATATGAATAAAAGAATTTGGGAAATGCGAGGGAAAAGAATGCCAAAAGCATTTAGAGATTTTACTGGGATTCGTTCTGGCTCAGATGGCGAGGGATTGCTATTCCTTTTTTTTTACGCATTAATGAGATCTCTTTTTTTCTTCATAAGCTTGCATCATGAATCCCACTTCCCTCCACTTCTTGCCTCACGCCCGTCAAACCTGACTCCACATTAACGACTGTCCTTCCACCCAATTCCCCGCACCCTTGCATCACATCTCCAACCCCTGCCTCCACGCGATCTTCCACAATCGTACCCCCCACCTCTGAAGCTTGCCCCCGACGAACCTGTCTGCACCTGCGGGCCCGCGCTTACATCATTGGCATCGCATGATTAAACATCAGCACGCGCACTTCCCTCCGTTTTCGATGCCGACAGGGGGCTGCTAGGGGGTGTAAAGTTTCGTTTCGGTCGTGTCAGACGACATGCAGGGGGGCAATGGCTGCCAACGGAATCTATAATAATTCGATACTAGGTCAACTGTACCATCGGACTTGTAAGAACATGTAAAATGTACCACACGAGGTTGTACCAGCTGTGTGCAGTCCTCCGGCACGGGTTAAGTGTCCTGCATAGATCTTCCCCTCTCTCCCAAAGAAGAGATGTTCGCTTCATAGCCTTCTCTTCCGAGATAAACCCTACAAAGGATCCTAATCGTGCTAGCCTTTCATGGACTCTTCTTGGATTTCCTTTCAGCTGCGCCCAGCACCTCTCTAGTTTCTCTACGAGATGGAGATGGCTCATTCTCTAGTTTTCCTACGAGATATAAGTCAGTTTCTATCGTACTTTGAAGTTCAGGAAGGAGTTATTAATTAAGACGAAGAAGAACTGGGTGGGGATATGCCTTTCCCATAACAATAGAAAGAATCCAAGCCAATATACACTACACTATCACTATAGAGTTTTCGCCTACCTATGAAAAGTGAGATGAGAGCTTTGTGCTAATAATTGATTAGAAAGGTGTACCTATCGACCCCAGGTAATTAATGCCCTATCCTTCTACTTGAAAAACGTTACGTTAGACTTGACCAACTGTTAATACCAATCCGGCAGCAATAACTACTACTAATGCATATTCATATCCCACTAGTAGACTTAGCAGACTGTGACCTAGCCAGTCTATTTGTTGACAACAGACCTGTACTATCCATCAATGCCACAAAGACCATAGACGACCTCTATTTCGTGGAAGAACTCCTTCTCATATGATGCAGGGCAATAAGACCAACTGCCCGCCCTACCTAGTGAGAAGAAAGCTTCTAAATATAAGCATAAACGAATTCCTAGCCGAGCCCTATACTTACCTGCTTGTACGGTCAATGCCCTAGTAGACATCAACTTGTTCATAAACTCCAGCCTTATCTACGCTGCTTTACCCGACCCAGGTGACCTACTTTCTCAGATGAGAGATTCGGCGGAGTAGTAGGAAGTCCCTGTGGAGAACTAGAAGACCCACCGAATAAGCTCATTGTTTCCTAGGCGTGAGGCAATCTCCAGGTTCATGGACTTGCGGTCTCTTTTTATTACTGTCCAAAATCAATCAAAGATATGTTCGATTGGTTGACATGGAAGCCAAAACACCCATTAGTTTCGGTTCTTGAAGTATAGTTCATCAAGGGCCCGGAGATAGTTCAGCCAGAAACCTGCTTTCCTGCACTCTCACAACCCGCTTTCTCGCACTCCCGTGCTAGGGGCTTGGTCGAGCAGTACCTTTCCCTTATGCCGATCACTACTATCTCTTATCTTTAGAATGCGCCTACGCATCTACTCCCGACTCTATCAAATTATTCATCTAGTCTCGAATAATGTGCCAGCCTAACCTGGATAGTAGGTTTGTCTCGCAGAGATAGGTGAAATGAGAGGCTCTGCCCAATAAAGATGAAGTACGGGCCCATATTCTTTAGTCAAGAAAGAAAGGTTAAGGGTCTTGATGTCCATAGATTGAGTTGGCTGTTTCACCAGCCTGTTGCCCACCTCCTGCATACACAACCTCGCGTTCGCCTACTCCAACCAACAAGTTTCGTATTCCGACCGGATTCTTTTCCTTTGCTTTTTGAAGTTAGTTCAATGTGCGCATCCTGCTTTAGCTAGATCTAGTGGGTATGCTCCTTTAAGTTAGGGAACCTTTTATTTTAGTAGATTTAGTTGGAATGTTTGCATTTCCGTATACCTTGCTTATGACGCATATAGCGCAGCGGGTAGTTAAGCCAGGGATGCTATTCTAGTTTCATTCTATTCAGCCAGAGGTGATAATAGGAATAGAGATTCTTCTTGTTCTGATGATCTACCAATAGATAGTGAGGGCTCACAGCTACCCGCGAAGTAAGGTTGGAATCGAATCAAACCTAGTAGGGGTTGAGGGAGCTATGTATCCATTATTTGCATTTCACCAACCTCTCTCATTTGCATTTCACTGCGTCAATCAGTACTTTCTTTCCTTCTTTTCCCTCTTATAAAGATGTGATTTCCTTGCCCCTTTGCTTAAACCTGCTTCAAAGTCCACTAGTGCTCTTTCGTACGGGCATAACTACTAGGTAGCAAGCATACTGACTTTCTTAACATCACCGACCACTGTCCTTTATCTGTCTGGCTCAAAGGTTTGTTTATTTTGCACTTAAAAAAAAGAAAGTCAAGTGAATAGTGGGTTGATGACTTAAGATAATCAGATCCCAAGCCGAGTAGTTGAGAGCCAATCTAGTCAAAGAAGTCACCCATAACAAGGGCACTATCTGGCAAATGAAATAGAATGATTAGATGCTGCAATCAACTTTGCCCTAAAATATCGGATCACAGCTCCCCTTGTTCCTTTCATGGTATCCACATCAAAGCTAGCGTCTACATTCACCGAGACGGAACCTTCCGGTGCCTTGGTCAGCACCATAGCTGAAAGAGCCGCATCAGGCAGATTTCTAAATCCAAAACAAACTTAGGATCATATCACCTAAATATAAGGCTTTGATAAGCCATCAGCCTCTATAGATTTGGCAAAACATTCCCGATCCCATTACTACCCTCGGAGAGATTCCTATTGTACGTATATAATAGATGGACGATATATAGAAGCAATGCTTGAATTATTATTAAAGAAAGCAGTAATGATACATTACCCGCTAGAATATCCCACGGTAGAGGCCTGACTTCTGAATAAGCAGCTGTACTGGAGCTAGAAAATGGATTGCGCTTTCCTCCGGATTCGATTCTATTGTTCAAGGTCATTTCCTTTTATGATACATTACGCTAGCATCGGCAGTGTTGGAAGATCAAGATTGTGTTCACATGCTTCTTGCTTTCCTTCAGGCAGCACCGGGGTACGATCGACACCTGATAGTAGTTTAAGGTTCTAAAATGGGAGAATCTTGAAAGCAACCCTATATCTACAGGATCAAGAAGAAGGGAAGTCTTGTAAAACATCACCTGTAAGGAAGACTACGAGCTTATCCTACTTCCACGGAGGTGTCACTCGCATCTGTCTGATTAGCTCATGGTTTTGAGCTTGACAAAATAATACCTTCTCTCTCTTCTGCCCGGCCTACCAACCCAGACTTTCTAAGATCAAAAAACAACCTCGAATGGACATATTTCCTCCAAGGGAGGGAGAAGGCTCGGTAGTTGAAGAAGCAAGCAAAATAAATAATACATGAGATCAATAAAAACAGCTACACATGCCGGATGACCCACCGAAGGAGGTAGCGGAGAATGAGATAACAGCATCGGGGTCGTGGAACTTAGAATCTTGCTTTAGGCACCTCCACTTTGAGTGTTCAATTTCCTTCTTTGGAAGTACCTCACTCAAATGTCACAATGCTGGGATGGGCTATTGGTCCTCCCTTCTGGGCCTGCCTTCCAATCAAGCAGCAAACCAGGCTCGAGAAATACCAAACCCTATTTTTCTGTTAGTCAAATCCTGCTTCGCCCCAAGCAAAAGAAATTGCCCGGTCTTCGCCCTATGTACAAAACCGATGGAATCAGCTGAAGCAGTTGATATGACCCAAGTCTTGAACACCAGTCTGCACTTTAAGCAAATGAAACAATCTAAAGATAAAAGCCGGGTCCCTGTTCTTCTCTTTTCTCGAGAGAATTGGGTATTCGATTTCTCTTCAGAGCCGTTCGAGTCAGTGTTTTAAAAAGCATAGGGTAGGCCTCGACAGAGGGCCCCATTGCTATTAGTTAAAAATATGTAAATAGTCAGAATTCTCGCTACCCGTGTTCCCAATCCAATGAAAAAGTGGCTTTCCTGGTGGACGAAGTTCGGCTACCACCAGGTGATCCGTTACCTAGTGCCGATGTCGGATCTGGCAGCTCTGACCATAGACCGGTCTCTCTGTTAGCTTCATCCGATGGCTTTGAATCCGCTAGACCCCAACCAAAGCATAGAGATGGATTCCTAGCATGAGGTGGATTAGAGGGCGTCCTAGCCGTAAACGATAGATACTATGGGTACTCACTGCTGCGCGAGGAAACGAAACCCTAGTCATGATGAAAGACACAAGTTATATATAACAATAATATCTATAAAGAGAAAGTATGCAATCCTTACGTCGAGCTTCCTTCGGTAATGTTGCAAAGGAAAGGAGATAAGTTGTTTCTCTTTATAAAGCTTAGCAAGGCTAAAGCAGGGATGGGATTTCATAAAGAAACAATATGAGTAGGTGAAGAAGAAAAGCATGGAAACTGTTCAACTATAACTTCAGCTGGCCAATACCTTGAAGAACAGATAAGCATAATCCTATGCCGAAGGGCGAGCCTGGCTTCTACTTCCACTTGTCTTCCTGGAGTACGAGTAGGGAAAGCTAACGTTTTTTCAGGAAGAGAGCAATGTGGGCCGGAACTCCACCGAAACCGTAAGTACCAGCTGCCTGCGTGGCTATGTGGGTCTTAGCAGAAAGGTATCCATTATCTAGACGGGCATCTTGATTATGAGAGAAATAGGCCTAGTGCTATTGATTGTCCAATGCTCCAAATAGTATTGATCATAATGCACATAATAGGAGTAGGCAAGTACGTGTGCCTGCTTAGTTGAGCGTAGCCTCTTGCCTTTGATCCAGAATCCACTCATCTATCGTTGAAACGTTTATTTCACTAATCCAAAATGATAGTATGAAAATAGCACAGTGCCTCCCTAATGCAGGATCCTGCACTCTTCATTAAGATGGATTACCGAATTCTAACAAAATGGATTAAGATGGGTTGAGGATTCACTGGTATGACTCAATCGAAAAGAAATCAGAGAACTCATATCCACCATTGTATTTCATAAGATTAGTCTACTCCAAATAGTATCGTTTCTTCCAATGCCTTAATAATATTAGTCTACTCCAAATAGTATCGTTTCTTCCAATGCCTTAATAAATTGTTTCTTCCATTGTGCTTGCTTTGTGTTTTTTCAACCAGAATTTCCTTCCAATGCAATCAATAATCAATAATTTTATGAACAGTTAAAGTACCGCTATTATGAAGCCATATTTGTATTTGCCTCCTACCCTTTCTATAGAATACTATCCCATTCTAGTTATGTGGCGGGACAGAACCATCTCATTTCTCAGGCTCAGGCGCATCAGTACGATAGATGGAATTCACATGCCCACTTATCCCTTTGATAGAGTCTAAAAATCCCTCTATCTCCAGTGCACTTATATGCTTATTAGAAGAGACATGGTTGACTATGAAAACCTCCTGCTCACACCGTGTGAAAACGATTCCTGGATACTTCCTGGCAAACGGTCTATCAAACAGATATTGAATGACTATATGATTAAGACAAGTCTGGATGTCACCTAACGGTGGTGCGTGATCATAATCGATAGAATTCTGACTATCTGTATTGTAAGGCTCAAGTGCCAGAGGAAACAAGTATGGTGTTCATCCTCATCGATAGGCTCGTCCTTTGCTTCTGCATTATTCTGAGCTTAGGGCGGACAGGTGGGTTCTCGGGCATTACATTATGTTACCTCGGACAGAGAAGTCAACAGCAATAGGGGTGGTTTGCGCCCTGTCTATCCACCGAAGATACTAGGAATCTGCTTATTGATTCTTAGGGTGAATCAATCAGCTTCGGGTTATTCAAGGCTTCGATAGACATTGGGGAGATACCGTCGATGTTCACTTTATTTTAAGAACAGAATGATAGTATAGGTTGCTATTGGAAGAAGCAGACTTTCCCAGGCGGGCTTGTTTGTCAATACCAGGCCGAAAAGGTTATCTATCATTTGGAAACAAAGCGAAATCCGCATTTATTGAGAAACTGCATTCCCTTTTCTTTTACAAGACCATCTTATTGCCTCGTCTACCTTTATACGTGCAAACCTGTGTCATAGGCGTCAGTCTCGATACCTTGGGCCTTCTAAAACATAGCTTTGGTGGAATAATATCGTTGTTTGTATAGCTTAAAGGTGTGCAGGAAATGAGAAAGGCAAGGGAGGAAAGGTTTCTACTCGCCGGGTGGAAGACCAAACAAAGAAGGAAGTTCAAGCGCAAAGTAGATGTCCTCAGGTCCAACCCCAAGAAATGCATTGCATCTCTTCTGCCGACGAGTCTACTAGAAAATGACGTCATAGCTCAGTTGGTAGAAAACAGCATATGTGAGTGACCCGAACTTGCATTTTGAATTGAGTGAGAAAGCCGGTGGCCCGGGTGGTCTATGTTGTTATGGTATCTCTCTTAAAATATCGATTATGTGGGTGTTCAGCTTATTAAGCCATTCGTTCGTCCTATCTATCTCGTCTTACTTTCTTTTTCTACAGCTTAGAGGATCTAGCAATCTATGGCTCACAAAGCAGCAGCTTAAGGAAGCCAGTCTCAAATCTATAGATGGCCTCGGGGGTATCCTTTTCGGAAACAGAATGGAAAGGAAAAATCAATGAACTATTTCTGTGTTCTTGGACAGGAAACCCCGCTCTTTCCTATTGTATAAGTGAGAAGTGAAGGCCAGAGAAGCAACAGGGTTGCCTACGAGAAGCCGCCACGCCGGGCAAGAGTTCTAATCTTTATTCTTATTGATGGATTCCTATCTCAAAGGATAATAAAATGCTAGTAAATGCACTCAGTCAACCGAGCAAATGTATAAGAAAGAGTGCTCCCGGAGGGAATGTAGGTTTTAAGCGAAATGAAGCACTTAATCTCTTAAGATGGGCCATGGCTACTTGGCCTTGTTGATCCGGAATTGAAAACTCCCGTCGGTTCTTTCTTTACCGAAGCCGCCTTCTTGTCTTTACCCAGTGTCGAAAGAAGGAATGACTTCTGACGAAAGCAAGGGTGACTCTTCAACTTGACCCTATGCCGCTTGCTCGCTTATCCCGCAGAGCCCTTCTGCTGGGATACCGGGATGATCTGCTCCTTTCCTTACTAGTGGCTGAGCTAGACACCAACAATTCCTTTCTGATGAAACCTTTGTTGCCCTAGCTTGAATTGAAGGTTTGGCTAAGGATGGGGATCCGGTGTCTTCATCTATACCATCAGAGAAGAAGGCTTGCCAAGAATGGACGAAGGTATGATTCTAGGAAATCTAGATTTGAAAGAAGGAAGCACCCGAGGAGCAATCAAACGGACATTTCTACGAGTGAACTCGCTAAAGCTGAAGATCCACCATCCAATTTAGGCATTGGGCAGAACTCTCTCAATCCAGGAACTAGCTCCTATCTCGATGATTCCATTTCTCTTTTTCAGAGTTAGCTTCTTTCCTATGGTCAAGAGTACTCTTGTTTCCTAGTCGAGGGATAATCAAGTCATTTCGAAAGGGGATTTCTCCGTTCCCCTAGCCATCGAGCAACTGCGAGAAACACCGCGCCCGTGCCCCCGTCGCTCGCCGGAGCAGCCGTGCGTGGCGTACCAATTTATTATCTGGTGGATCTTGTCTGTTCTTTCGAAAGTGTTTCTACAAACGAGTGAGGTAAACCCATCTCGGTCGAATAATTCGTATCTTTAGACCATTCAGAGCCGTTTGCATTAAGTGTTGGGATTGAGTTTGTTGTCATTACCCTCAATTTCATTGCCGTCCACCTCTTGCCGTGTTATTGGCTAGAGAAAGACAACCGATTGTACTACTACAGTGTTGAGTACCCCAGTTGCTCCGCGGGTGATTATGCCCTAAATTCTCAGGAGTGGTGGAACGGATTGCTCCTATCTAGGGTTTCCTAGCTTGCTTTCCTAGATTTAGCTTTATCTATCTTTCCGAGATGACCAACTGCTCTTTCTTGCCAATCTACTTTAGATTTCTTAATACTTTCATTGCGGGACCTATCCCCGAACAACCATTGCTTTTCTTCCGCGGTTTCTTTAGTTTCTTCTTGATTTGATTGAAGTTTAGGGAATTGGATGGACTGGTGTCTTTGGATATTATCCGTCCTACTTATGATCTTCCAATTGAACACACTAGTATTTTATGGATTCTTTCCCCGGTAGTGTAGTCATCTCCAAAAGGGATGATACATATTTCTCTGTCCTAGGATGCGCCGTTCGTGATAAGCTTATCCGCTTCCTTTCGCCGGTAGTGTGAATCTTCTCGAAAGCACACAGCATAGTCCAGTCAGTGTAGAGATGGAACATGAGTTTCTCCCTTCCTTTCTAATACATTCCTTTGCATGTGAAAGGCACTATCGTCCATGCACAGGAGCTAAGTGCTAGAATATACCAGAAATCTGATCTGCTATAGCTTCCAGGTCCAGGAAACTTTTTACAGATAATGACATCTAATCAAATGATTCACAAGGTCACACTTGATTTCACAGAGGGGTGTAGAAAGGAGAAAGGGATAGTTCTTAGCCATATCCTGGTGTTAGGATAGTTGTGTTGATTGAATTAGCAGTGCGAAAATCAAGCAATGCATAAGCTCTTGTTCCTGCGAAAGTAGTGCAAAGAAAAGCGGTAGGAAAGTACAGAATTGCTCAAATCTTATTGTTCGGATGGTTGAGAGAAGGAGGGAGGTGTGTCCTGTGGCGGATACACCGATTGATCGAGAACTAACTCTTAGTACGCCATCCGAAAGCATCAAACCCATGCCATTAACGGAATCTATGTGAATGGACAGCAAACCATAAGCAAGGAAGTCACAACTATGGCATTGGCATGGGCCTTCAATGTCTATGATAGACCCTACAGAGCGTATCCGCTTCCCGATCCATCTAAGTTATATTGATGCTCTAGCCCTCATGTCAAATAGATGACAGAATTGTAAACAATCATAGAATGATTTAAGCTGAGGAACATAGAGGTCTCTCCCACCATTTTTGTAATATACCTCTGGAATAGTGTTGAAATCACACGCCACTAAGCAGGGGCCTAAACCAAGTGGTTTATCTTAGTGTGCTAGCCGCTGCTTCATTTCGTATAGCGATAACGCTTTCTCTTTCTTAGCGCTCCACCCCGCGGAGAACTCTGGTTGCGCTTTGGTTGGCTTTCTCTTTTTTTCGATTTTCTCTGACTTGACTCAGCTTGACCTACTTGACTCAGCGGTTAGAGTATCGCTTTCATACGGCGAGAGTCATTGGTTCAAATCCAATAGTAGGTAAAACCGGCCGAAACCCCCGCTTTTGCCAGCATGACAGCAAGCACAGACTGGCATCAAGGAGTCGAATGACCAAAGCATCGGTTGCTTCCACTTGTTTGTTGCCTTCTTCGACCGACAGACAAGGTACCCCCCCTCTTTTTTCATGTATGTGGGCTGCCTGCCCCGTCCCGAATGGACGAACAGGAAGAAGCAAGCTGAAGAAAGGCGCGAGAGAGAGTTGATACTCCCCTCTTCCACAATTAGGTGAAGACCAGGAGGGCCGTCCACCTCACGTCAACCTTCCACTTCCCTCCCCTCGATAGGTCCCAGGTGGGCGGACGAGTGCGACCCGGAACAGCCTCTTGAGCCTTGGCCTCCAAACGCTCTGCTAACAGAGCAGAAAATCCGGAAGATTATTTAAAACGAATGACGCGCGTCAGGCGACGATCCCAACCAAGGCTATCGTAAGCCTGACCCGCTACCACAGCATCCGTCCAACTTCACTCTGCGGTTTCAGGTCGAGCTCTTCCTCTAGATGCGACGAATCCAATCTCTATTGAAATCTGAATCTCAAGGGTTAAGACTAAACACATGAACGGGCGCCCTGAATGAATAAGAAATAGCTGCTATAACAGAGAGTTGACTGTTGCCCCAGATCTTACAATGTGGTTCTCTACTTTCGGCTGGCAGGCAGACCCGCGTAGGGCAACGAAAGAGTAGACAATGGTTCTGACAGGGGTAACTACTACCAAGAAGATCACTTGAAGCGAACTCTGAGAGATGAAGAGAGAGAAGTTAGCCGCAACCAATCAGTGATGCCGCTGGCACGATCGCAGCAAACTGTGCTTGACGAGCTTTTGACTTATTTATTAGCTATATTCTTCATTTGTTTTTAGTTTATGTTGTGATGGAACGCTAAATTATCTATCCTTGAGTGTGATTGACATGTACTGACATTATGTTTGTTTCATACCTCCTATATCTTCGCCTCGTACATTTATTATATTTACTGCAAATTGAAATCTGCGTTACCTACTTGCTTGCGATGACAACAAGCAAAGATTTGCTTGTATAGTAAATTGTTCATATACTTTTTTAGAATCAAAACTTTTCTGCAAGCATGAACTTTCTGCAAATAACAGAACGCCAAATGGAACATTTATTGGCCATAGAGAAACACGTGGGCTCAGTTGGTGAGGACTCAAGAGGCCAAGGATGAAAGTTTTTTTGTTGACAACGTGATCGGGAAAGGCGCGAGGCTTGCGAGTATTATCCCGTGTGCGAGTAATCGTAGGATGAGTGGATTGAGTTGCTGAAATGGGGGCTGATGCTGTCGGATCAGTGGAAGTAGAAGGTGCTGGAGTTAGTGGATCAGGACCAGGGGGGTCAAGGGCTGCTGTACTGGGTCAATTGGTAATCGATCGGGCAATTCGTTAAACGATATCTGTATTATGAGTACCTCTTCTGAACCATACCGCTCTTCTGGTAAACGGTCTGAATCAGTCAAAAATGAGTTCCTTCTTCAAATCCATCGGTCACATCCGCCCTGCTGTCTCAATCGGTCGAACTGTATCGGTCAACTATAGGAAACTGGCTTGGTAAAGGTCAACGGTCCTGTTCAAGCATTGGCGCATAACGGGAGACTAGCTCAGTAGATTAGTTCTTTAGTTTAGGAGTGAATGCTTTGCTTTCTTTTCTTTGATCTACTCGTTCATGAATTCCATCCAAATAGTAAATAGAAAGAATTTCAAATCACCAATCATACAGAATATGCAATTCTTGTGAACGAAAGAGATATCCGATTTGAGAGTCAGGACCTTAAAGCTGATTATGGTGAATCCGGTGATAAGACTGGCAAAGCTTCTTTGCTCTAGGTAGAGGCGGCTGTGCTTTTCATTTTCTTTTATCTTTCCGCGAGGGCCTCTGCTTTCCTCGAGGGAATACGACGAGCACTCATCTCCAGCATTCAGGTGGTCCTATCATCTCTATTTCCTCCCGACATTTCATTTCCTTCTCTAGTCAGGGAAGCCATAATCAGTCAGTAAGAAGTATATCTATAGGGAGTTTCTAATAAGAGAACTGGATGTGCGAAACTTGTGTCAAGAGGGGTGTAGAAAGGAGAAAAAGCATAGTTCAAACTAGCCTCATCACAAAAAAAAGCCCATGATCAAATGTCTTCTTTGAGGTGGCACAAAGACGAAAGTAATTAGTTCAACAAGGCCGATGATAGAAGGGCTGGGCCTAATTAATTGTTCTGGTATAGAGATGAATGAGAGGATGGAGATAGCGCATTGAATGGTTTGAGGTAAACAATGATCCAATTTGGCACAGATAATGCGGGATGAAAGTTCGATATGTTTCTAAAAATATGCTAATTTGAAAGGCTGTAACATTACATGCAGGTCCTTACCCCAAAATGCAAATTCTAAAAACATGCATACACAAAAGCACATAAACATGATACCTAATGTTACAACATCCCACCTGATTTGAGTAGTTAGTATCTTTATAAAGAGAGGTATTAAAGGTTACACGTTGGCGAACAGTACTGGAAAGGCAGTCATTGCTCAAACAAAGAATCCTCTTTTTTCTTTTAGAGCGTTGAGCCTGGCCGATAGTAGTAGTTACGGTGAATGTCACAATTCCTCTCAATGGGAAAACTGGAATTTCTATCCTCTCCGGATATTCTGATAGCAGTTTTCCTCCTTCCACACGCCCCCCTCTAAGGGGAACATCTGCTCATGTCGCGATGGTTCGTATGGTTTGGTGAATCAGGCATCCATCTTGGATTTGGATTCTCTCCAGGAGGTAAGTCCCTTGTCAATGATGGAGCTTATAGGAGACGATTTCTTGTCAAGATTCGTTCCAGATCCACTTGATTGATCTTGATCATTTCGAGTTGGTGGATTAGTTGTTCCATTTAAAGATTGATCTTTAGGGACAAAGAATCTGTCAAGCGAATCATCACTGTTACAGGAGAAAACGTCATTGAACTCAAAGTAAAGTCGATGAATCAAAGCATCAAGATAGGTTTTCATGACATTTGCATTTGAATTATTGAGATCTTTTAGGATTTTACTTTTAGGAATATCAGAACCTTGATTTTGACTGATATCCTAGTTATCATTACCTTGCTTGTAGTCAATACAATGACTACCTTCACTAGAGACATGACAACTGTGGGTTAGACACAACCCGTGTACACATAAACAACTAGGACTAGGATGGGTAAAGATGACAGTCATAACTAGAAGAAGAGTTAGGGACGATCGTTTAAGAACAATTGAGCAGACCATATGTATGATCCTGAAGAAACCCACCTCAACTATCGTTTAAACGCTAATTAGACTAATAACAAATTCGAGTATGAAAATAGCCCTGTGCCTCCCTAAAGCTATGCTGGAACCTGCACTCTCAATTCTGATTCATTACGATGGCACGGATTCCGATTCATTACGATGACACAGATTAAGTTGTTTGAGCGAAGCTGACAATAGAAAAGAAATCAGAATAGTCTCCTCCATTGTAATTGTCTTGATTATGAATAGTCTACTACTAATAATCGTATCCTCCATTGTCAAAGTCCCGCCTATCTTGCTTGCTTTTAGCCTTCATAGACAAGCCATTCATTGAACCTTATCCTTTCCATGACCATCGAACATTTTCGAATTCCCTTTGACATCAATGATTTTGTGAACAGTCACTGTCCCGCAATCATGAAGCCATATTTGCATATGTGGTCTTTTAGTGAAAGCTAACCCATTATAATCAAGTGGGTTGATATACCCATCTATTTTTTGTGGATCTGGCTCATCCATGCAATAGATGGAATTCTCTACATTCCCACTTATGCCCTCGAGCGTGTCTAAAAACTCCATTATCTCGAGTTTACTGATTTTCTTTTGAGAAGTGAATTGGTTCACGATTAAAACTTCGTTACCACATCGGGTAAAAACGATTTCAGGATACTTTCCTGCAAAGTGTCTATCAAACAGATATTGATATACAACATGATATAGACATGTAGTAATATCTCCTAACGGTGGCGCGTGGGGGCAACAAAGGTAAGTCTGGTAACGCGAGTTAATGATCGGTAAATTGATAAAATGGTGAATGACCGCACTAAGCATCCCAGTCTGACTCAAGATCACATCCATATGTTCGCACATTGACAGTCTATCAAAATGATAGGGAGTCAATATTAACTGATAGATACTTTCGACTTGTCTTTGTTGATTGATAAAGTCATAGTGATAGCTATGCAAATCATTAATATTGTTCAATCGTTTAGGGATGTTGATCCGCCTCCGCACATAATTCTTCATCAGAATACTTACTAACGACATTATGAAAAGTGAGTCTGATGGGTTATCCGCTTCATAGATATGAACCCATTCACCATCGCATTCATTGACGAGAGCGGCAGAACATAATCCAGCTTCAGCATCCTGAACGATTCGATTGTATTGAAAATCAGGGATATCAGACCGCCTATAATATGAGAATTTCGCCTTATGCATTAGGGGTAAGTCAGACCTTATGACCTTTTCTTGCAATTTGACCTTATCATGGGGCAGAACACCTCGGTTCTTCCATTCATCATTATAGATAGCCTCTATTTCCGTAGAAATTGCAATTCTTGATAAAACGACTTGTTGATTCAAAGGCAATCCGGAATAGAACTTTCGAGGTATGAAAAGTGCATTACGAAAACGGAAACTAGCAATGTTCTTAACAGACATAGTGATTATTTATTCCCTATTCTTCGGGCGGGCCTTCAATCCAATTTGAGCTTCTCCTTCTTGGGGGTCGACTTGTAGTAGCAGGCGTACAGGACGAGGCCGAACAGCGCACCGAGGCCATTGTGGATCTGCAGTGCACGAACGAAGACAAGAGCCGGCACGGTTAGAGAGACACTCTCAAGTTATATAAGATTTGGTTGGAACCTGAAGATGGAGATATTACTGACCGTGACGTGGAGGTCGAATTTTATGAGAGCGTAGGACGTCCAGCAGACGCCGTTGAGGAAGCTCACCAGCGACAGGAAGAAGGGCATGTACTCGACGCTCTTGGTCTTGATCACTTTACCCTGCACGCAACCCACAATACACATGAATTCCTCCCCGCAAAAATATATATTCATTAATTCCAAGCACAGGATGCAACAGCTCGAGCGTTCCAAAAATATATACGTAATTAACAAGATTGATTCTATGTTCTATGTAAAATGTAAATCAATTCAGCAGGTAATATTGGTGAACTCTACACCTGGACCACATGACCCACGAGAAGAAACCGACATACAGGATCCCTTTTCCGTTTCAACGTGATCATCTCACAGAGTTGGCAAGGGAAGATCACAAAAAGCACAGACTGGTACAGGGACACATGTACTATCTCCATCCAAGAACACATGATTCGAAATCTGGCACACCTGAAACTTGCATCCCCTAGGTGAACACATATGTTTATGATGAAGCTGAACATTTTTTTTTTCATTAGATGAAATATTCCTCCCGTTCCAGACCCGTCACTCAACAGCCAACGAGTTTGGCGAGAACAACAGAACAAGTTTGGTTGGCTAATCAATTGTACAACAGAACTGCCTGTATTGAATGCAACTGCAAGTAACCAAGGATACCGCATCGATAATCAGAGGACACGTAGGGGCTACGGTATCTTTTTAGGTAGAAACGAACAATAGGCCTTTTGACGGAACATAGAGCAACATGTTCTTGGGATGTGCCACACGAACACCATGACAGTTTAGCCCAAAAGGTAGCACGTTGGTTTTGACTGGTAAAAAGGGGGAAAGAAGAGATTTGACACGATGGTTAAAACAGGACCATTGATGCATCTTTTAGAGATGGATTTGGTTCCAAAATTGGCTTCCGCATCCATGCTTCCAGAACAAACAGCAACTAAGGTATGCTAATAGTGGTACATAATGAATGCCTCAACTATAACCTGATGAGTCACTTGCCCTGAGTAAGCTGCAAGATCCTTCACAGATCACTGTGTCTAGATCATGCAACAGATTTGAAAGATGATGGCAACCCATCATTAATCAGTAATCAGAAAAGAACCTGGAGACTGGAGAAGATGAATATGGCTAATCTGTTCTTAAATAGAAGTTCCAGAAGAATTAATATCGGCTTTATTAATCTTAAACAGTAGAACCCCTGAATCACCAATCCATTCTGAACTGCAAAGGCAACGTGTCACTGACAGCTGGGTCAAAAAAATCCTTGACTGACCCAGCAGTAAGTGACCATGCACGACAACTTAACCTATGAAACCCTCATCCACACAACACCAACAACATCACCGCCGCCACCAACCGAACTAACAGGGGAACGCACGCCTATTCCCCAACAATATCACTAACATCTACCAATATAGATCTAAAAAGACATCTATGCACGTGGATTATCTCGCGTGATGGATCGATGGGTATGTGTATACGTACCATGATGGTGAGCGGGGAGGCGTACATTGCCGAGCCGAATATGACGCAGAGGATGCCGTAGAACACCCAGAGCATGCAGTTGAGCAGCGTCGCTAGGTACGGGTCCGACTTGAACTCCTCCACGTCCTTGTTCTTGATGATCCGCCAGAACGTCGGCCTGCACATGTACAAGCAAAAAGCAAGCGCCCCCTCATAAGAATCAAACCCTAATTACCAACCACCTTCCATAGAGAGTAGACTAGACAAGCGGACGAGGGGGATGGCGGCGGCGGCTTACACAGGGGAGAGGAAGAGGCCGAAGGAGATGACATTGCCGACGACGTTGCGGGCCGAAATCATCTTGCTCGCCGCGAGCGGGTGGGGGAACACACGAGTTGGGATTTGGGATTGGTTTGGATTGGACGGCGCACGCGGCGAAAGGGAGGGAGAGAGAGAGCCAAAGCAATTGAGATTTGGGAGTCGGTTGAGGTCGAGGGATTAGCTTATATAGATAGACGCGGCGGGGGCGCGGTGTTTATCCGGTCTCGTGTTAGATCCTATGATTTGGTTAGTTAGCCTACGAGAACAAGTCACAAGTTTTGAGTTTTACTATGCATCCAGTTCGTTGCTATCTCTATCTTTATCTACATGGATATTAACACGCACTATTCTTGAGAGTCAAGACACCGTTTTGCTTTAAAGAGCAAAAGAAATCCCAGATAATTACTAATGCACCGTTGAGTACACAGATTCTTTTCCTGTTCGTACTGGAGTATAGTAAGGAAAAACTGCTTGACCGAATCAAGGTCAAGATAACTAGTGTGATTCCTACACTGGGAGAATCGTGGATATGTAGGGAATAGAGAAATTCCACCTAAAGAACTGTTACAAATAAAGAGGAAACTAATAAGGATAAGTAAGAAACAAGAAAAAAGAAACCATATTTGATACCGGAATATTCGGTTTGATAACCTGCAACTAATTCCCCCCTCTGGGTAATCTTTCACATTCGGCCAAAGAATAAATTCGAAAAACTAGAAAGCCTATAGGCTGACGCCAAAGATTCCATCCAAAAAAACCATATTTTGGCTGTGCTTCAACTATATCAACTGTACTTGAACTGTTAGATAATCATAGTCGATAATAACATCACAGCTCCCACCGCTATTGCAAAACCGTACATGAAACCTTAGCTTCATACGGCTCCTCTATGATCAGAAAAAAAAGGACTGTTTCGGTATTATCCCCCTGGGCGTAGATAGAATTAGGTAAGATAAAAATAGATTGGAAAGTCCTAAATTAGACCAATTCAATTCCGTCTGCTAGAATAAGAAAAAAGTGCTTCCGAATTGATCTCATCCTGAGAATTGATCTTTGTTCAGTAATAACTTAATCTTGCAATAAAACACTCTTGCTTGGAAGGTATGGTAAAGGTAAACTGTTTCTCTTTTTATATAAAAAAGAGAGTGCTAAAGGAGTCATTCAGAAGTGAGTGAAGGGGCGCAGAAAAAAGCTCATTTCTTTCATTCAGGAATGGACACTGGACCAGAATGAAATGTGGGAATATCGGGATTGGCAGATTTGTTATATTGAAATATATAAAACTCAACACGACTAGTGAATTCAAATTAGAGTCACTTGCGGATTTCTTCAAATTGTTGTAGTGTAGTATTGTGGTTTTTCAGTAAAGACCCCGACCTATAAATATTCACAGCCCGGCTCATACGGGCGGACAATATTCACCCAGAGCCCCGTTGCGACCGCAATGCTGTTCTTGAAGGACCTTACCTTAGAGCAAAAAAAGGGAATAGAAGTTAGGAAGACTACTGACGTAGGGCGGCGGGTGAGCTCAACCAAACAAGCAACGGATTTTTTAGCGCGAAACTAAGGCGTTAGCGCATCCGTTTTCTTGCTCCATCGTTATTAGTTTCTATTCTCTCCCTGCACGAACCTCGGTCCAATCAATTTGTTTGGAATTGGGGTTAGGACCGGTTAGAACTCCCATTTCCCGATCGGAGGTTTGAGCTGCTATGGCAAGCTTTTTTTCCGAATAGTGGGTATGGGGAACCCACCGTACCAACACGATTGGCTGGTGTTGCTGATACCGGACCCGTTATAACCCCGATTGGAAGGGCAGGCCAGTCTGAGGCTCTGGGGATGCGAGGCCATTGAAAGTTAGTATCCCATATTCTATGACGGAGATAGAGCATTAATTGCAGTTTTCACCCCCACCTTAACGACCGAG
>OU342744.1:430323059-430363097 GCA_910589775.1 Avena eriantha
GGATTGGGGTTTTAGATCCTTGGGAAATCCCTCTTCTTAATACCCCTATTCTCCCTTCATCCGGAGCTGCCGTAACTTGGGCTCATCATGCTATACTCGCGGGGAAGGAAAAACGAGCTGTTTACGCTTTAGTAGCAACCGTTTCACTGGCTCTAGTATCCACTGGCTTTCAAGGAATGGAATATTACCAAGCACCCTCCACTATTTCGGATAGTATTTATGGTTCTACCTTTTTCTTAGCAACAGGCTTTCATGGTTTTCATGTGATTATAGGTACTCTTTTCTTTTGCGACACTTCTGGTTTACTTATTTTGTTAGGTCTCGACTTCTCCGCTATGATCTTTCCAGTAGTTCATATAGGAGCTATTGCCGTTTCATTCCTATTCGTAGTTTCCTATGACCCAAAAGGTAGCTTTCTTTATCGAGTCCTAACTTTGTGTTGGATCTATATTTATTTTAATTTTTATGTATATTTGCCCAGGCTAATAATTCGTATTATATTATTTTTATCTTTATCCTTACTCGCGATCAAATTATTGCTTCTTATCTGGAGCTTGAGCTCTCCACTATTTGCGGCAGAAGCACTCGTCTTCGCTTCCGAGTATAACGAAGCTCCTGCCGCAAGCATTCTCATGTTCTTACCTGACAGTGACAATGATTTGGCGCGTGCTGTGGCGCCGTTTCTCCCGCGGGGAGGTGAGGCTCCTATAAATCAACAACGCCTTACAATCGACGAAGAAGGCCGCCTGGCCCTTATATTATCTCACCAGAGGCACATAGGAGCTCTATTAAAACAGCTCGATGCTACCTCGCTCTGGAGTTACCACTTCAGTGAGGAAAGCGCCGAGGATCTCGCTGCCTCGACCCTCCAGCATAAAGAAGAAGACCTCAACGATCCAGACAAGCTTTGGCTTGTGTATGAGAGCCTTCTACGTTATCAGAAGAGCTCTCGCTACTACTTTCGAGCTATTCACTGGGTCAGGGCAGAAAGACAGGTGCGTAATGGGGAATTACCTCTCACGTTCATCATCGAAGATGACGGAGAAGGATAATGAAACCATTCCATTACTACCATACGACCTCTCCCTGGACTCTACGCAGTACTTCTTTCCTCACATAATTTGAATTTCTCTGACATTCCATGTTTCCGAAACGGATCCTATAAAATATTTCACTTTTTCTATGATCATCTCTATTTTAGGTATTCGGGGAATCCTCCTTAATAGACGAAATATTCTTATTATGTCAATGCCAATTGAATCAATGTTATTAGCTGTCAATTTGAACTTTTTGGTATTTTCCGTTTCTTTGGATGATATGATGGGTCAATCATTTGCTTCATTAGTTCCAACAGTGGCAGCTGCGGAATCTGCTATTGGATTAGCCATTTTCGTTATTACTTTTCGAGTCCGAGGGACTATTGCTGTCGAATCTATAAATTGCATTCAAGGTTAAACATAACTACAGGAGAGTTACCAAATACAAAGTTCTGTTCTCCTTTCGTTCTCTTCTTTCTTTTTGATTCCATTCCTTGCTACTAGGCTACCTGCATTCCCTTCTTATCTATCGGAGGATCCGGATTCTTATCTTTTTATTTAGGCGTGAAAGAATCACTGTTTAGATTCTCTGATAGGACAGAGAAGGAGATGAGCTCAACCTGTATCAAAGGCTTCACCCTTGCTTTCCCAACCGTCAACTAGTGGGCTTCGGTGAAGGAAAGGATGGCATTGGATAAGAATTTAGCCCCACCCCCTGCAAGCTCGTCAAATAACTCTGAGATGACTGAGTTTCGGCATCCCTCTTTTCTATATATTTTGGAAAGCAATCAAGAAAAAGATAAGCTCACACGCAATCATGTGGTGCAAAGTCTATTTCAATAAGCATAGAGTCAAAGATACACTTGCACAAGGATGAAGCATGTATATGACATAAGATAAGCAATAAGCAGAAGTCATACTAGATATGAGAAATGAAACACACATGCATCATCCAAAAGAGGTTTACAAGACAGTCCATAAAAAGAGCAAAAGAAGAACCAAGTCATACTACCTTTTTTTCTGCCTCTATCCTACCCTTCAAGCATCATGACTAGAACTATCTATCTAGCTATTCGACTCCCACAAGCACAAAAAAGCATGAAGAATCTTGAGGAGCTTCCGCTGAAGAAGGAGGCACATTCAGAGCTGGTTGAGGGTCATCCACAACTTCCAGAGCACAATTCTTAAGCACTTGCTCTAACCTTTCTAGCTTTGGAGCATTGCTCTTGGACAGATCAGAGAGCTCTTTCATCTGAGTGAGGATGGTGATCTTCAAGCTTCTTCATGGGAAAAGCTTTTTGATGATGCCCTTGTCCCAAAGAGAGTTCTTCAGCTGAAGAGTACTTTGGCACCGGCACCCTAGAACAGAGTCGACTACGAACTTTTTGATATCGGAAAGTTGATATAAAGCCCAAGGGTTAAGACGAAGGAAGGTATTGTTCTTGCTCTACCGACCTATTCTCATCAAAGAGAGGGTGGATAGACATAGACCCGTGATTCGCTTGAGCATGAATTCACAAATCCATTGGTTCCACTTTGGGCGTGATTTCCCTGTTATTATTCCCTTTTTCCTTGGCAGTGTGTCAAGTCCATCTGGCTACCGAACCTGGGTCACAGTAAAAGGGCTCATTGGCTCCCAAAAGGCTTGCTATTACTTCATTCGTGATGCCGGTTTCCCTCATACTGAAATTGTAATGTTAGATCTTGTAGCCCCACAAGGCCTACTGATCGATACCCGCTATCTTCTTCACTAGCATAGGAACAGGCGTTAGAGGCACCACTACTAGGTCTTCACTAAAAAAGCCGTGCATAAATCTTCTTGTTTTGGTCGAGGTAGTATCCAAATATGTTGTTTAGGCGGCAAGAAAGAGAGGACATAGGTAGTTGGCTCTGCCTCTGCCTGCCATTAAATTAAGCATACTATGAGGAGGAGGGTGAGGGTAGTTTGATTGGAAGGCAGCCACATCCTATATTAGGCCTTAGCGCCTCAAAGCCGCAGTCACTGTTATTAAAAACACCAGCAAGCGAAACGTCTTTTGAAACATCTTCTGGTGCCATTTATCCCGAAACTAACATAGTCAGCTGAACAGATTGTTCGTTGCCTATATCCAGCCCTGGCGTGCCGTAAGTTCGTAGTGCGGGTTGGCTTTCCTCGGCTGCACCTTGAAAAGGAAAACGCTCAAAAACGGGGTCTAAAAAGTAAAAACTCTCTCCTCTTGATCCGGAAACATTCTTATTTGGCGCTGGGCAAGGTCACTACTTAAAAAAAAGAAAAAAAGGGATATAGTCGCCAGTAGAATTGTTTTATAGATTTTTTTTAGAAATCAATTGTATCAAGTTAGTGACTCTATAGGAAGGGCTTTATTGGTACATCTAGAGAGGAATGAGGTAATTCAAACTATCAAGTAGATTGATGAAAATGGGATTGAGTTCAAAGAAGTGAATACAAATAAGGAACACGTCCGTATAGGTAAAATAAGCAATGTTCTCTTTCAATGGAAGAAGATCTTAAACTGAGCTAAAAGAGGTATCAAAATCAGAGAACTACAACCCAGGACTTGCTATGATTATGTTGCACTTTCGGGTCTTGTGCCTGTGGTCTTAAGCCTTCGTTTGTCATAATGATGTAAGTTTATCCTATTTCTCACCTATTTCGAGATAAAAATACCTACTGCCAATGAGATCAGATACTTGGATCCGAGGATCAGATAGGCAAGCTGTCCTTTCCAATTGTCAATGAAATTCGAAAGTAACAATAGCCGCAGGGGAATGAAATGATCCTGACACATGAAAACCATGCCCTCTGTGCAATATTCCACCAATCATCACTCCAATCAGAATAAGCGGGAATGCTGGTTGGAAAGAAAGAGAAATAGAATAATGAGAATCATATGGTCTGCTTGGGAAGATAAGCGAAGAAAGCTCTAAGGTTTCCCTTCCTGCATTCAGAGCTTATCAATTCGTCCCACGCTATATAGTGAAGCAAAGCTCTCTATAAATCGAGCATATCTTTTATCCGGAAGGTAGTGGGCTTTCACCCGTACTCGCCCTTCCACTTCACACTTACTAAATTAGGCTGAGTGTATGCGCACATGAAAACAAACAGAAAACGAGTGAGCACTTTCTTTATACGCAATTGTAAAGGAGAGTAACGAGGACTGGGATTCCCGCAATAAAAGAGGAAGTCTCACGAAAAGCCACGAGGCGAAGCCAAAACCTGAACCAAAAAGAAATTGTGTGCTTATCCCGCCAAGTGGGATTACCTGAACCGGGGTTCTAATTCCAAGTACCAGTGCTACCTGTTCATTCTGAAAGTGGTCAAGCTTCCCTGAGATCAGTTCCGAGTGTCCTGTACCTTGAGATGTCTGAGTCTGATAGGGAACGAGAGTATTGAGAAGATTCAAGTCGCTCGGGAAGCTAGGAGTGTAAGGGACCTCCTAGAGGAGATGTTCATGTGTGGACGGTTTGTATGCCGGAGGCGCGAAGAAACCTATGTGGGTCCCCCTTTGGATTACCGTTCTCCCCGGTCTGCGAAAGTCAGTCTTGTATTCTTGGTTATTACCTTTGTCTAGCCCTTTCTCAAGTCTCACTTTCTTTTTGCGTATGGAAACTTGAAAAAGCACGGAAGCGAGCCACTAAGCTGTTGGGACCTTACCACTCCCAAAGAACATGACAAGTACTGTGAAGTGATTGTCTTGAGCAAGTCTCATTATATTGTTGCTGATTGCTTTGGACCTCCAAGGTATGACCCTGTACCTGGCGGAGCTTCTACCAACAAGAAAGATAACAAGAATGCTGCTTCATCTGTCGTGCCCCCCCTCAGAACAAGCCTGTGAAGAAGAGGAAAGTGATCAGTTTGTCCGTGTCAGAGTCTGCTGAGGCTTCCTGCCCTAAGTCTTCTCAACCAAGAAATAAAGTTCTCAGGCCCGTTTTAAATAACTAATCTCGTGACTTTTGCTACCGGGGGTAGGAAGGAAGCAGTGAGATCCAGGGAGAACAAGCAAGACCAAGAACAAGAATGAATGCTAGAGCATATGCAAACCCTAGATTATTGTGATGGCAGCCCGGTCAACCGCACGCTGGAAGCGGATGGCATTCCCAATACAAGCCTGCAGATCCCTGGACTCTATTTAAACATTGGGAAGTCCTTGACAAGAATGCTACATTAAGCACTTGCCACACTGACATATTGATGAGCAAGCCCAGAGCCCGAATCCGGATGCATGCTTAAGTGCTCGGAGGGCAGAGCCTGGGCCCCGATCGAGCCAATATGTCGATCGATAACGTTTAAGCTCCTTGTCCCCAAGATCTTCCATATATTAAGACTAGTTCGATCTGCCTTAGAGAAACATATTCCAATAAAAAGGTGAAATAACATTTATAGGTATCTGCGGGCATTGTGAATCAACTAATCTATCTAAAAGTGAGTCAATATGTGTTCATGAGTGATTATGCTGTAGGTGCTTCCCCTCTGTCGAGGCTGGTATGTATAAATGGAGTATTGACCTTAACTTTGAGTGTGGGTTCCGGTTTTGAGTGAATGGACTGATTGCATTGTTGTTAAGAGTGGGCTGGCCTGCTTGAAACACCAATGTGCTATAGATACAAGTACCCTTCCCTTGGGGATCGATTAACGGATTACTCAGTATCGGATGGGTGAAAGCCTTATCCATCACCTTTAAGCTCCTTGTCTTTAAATAAAAGCCATCAATAACCTAGATCGGTCTCAATAGCACTGCAGGGCATTTATCTCCCCTACTATATGGGTCTACCCACCTGGGCATTGTCCACTTGACCAACCATCATGGCTATAGAATCTATTTTCACAAAGAAGTAAATAACTCGAGTCTCCCTCTGGGGGGGTTGTTACGCGACCTATTCCAGACAAGGAGTCCGAGCCAGGAAGAAAACCGGGGAATCACTTAATCAAAAATGCTAACTATTGTTCAAAACTCAAAGTACCACAGAAGAAATAGAATGAAATGGTTAACTAAGAATGAGAGAGTGAAAAAGCGGAGTAATAAACAATGAGTGGCTTGCTATTTATGATGACGAAGAGCTGGTACAAGCCACCTTCAGGAATGACCCCGCGATGAAAGCAATCTACATCTACATGATTCCAAGATGGTAAAAGATAGAAAGTAAAAGTGCTATGGAACGCATGGTGAACAACCTGCGGGAGCACGGTAATCCCGACGAGTAGGATCTAGAGGAACTCAGGCAGAAGTACTGCCTCCTTGATTGGATCGCATGTCAACTGGCTTTTCAGAGACCTAAAAAGACGAAGCCCCTCTCCTCTCTCTGTAACTAGAGAGGTAGGCAAACCTGAGTTTAGAGCCACCTCGATTCGGGATGTCGGAACACCAACCGGATCGGAAACCTCATCCTAAACTTACTTCGGAATAGGTTCGAGAGCTTCCATTTCAATGTGTCTTTCCAAAAATCTTTGGTATGCCTTTTCCTGGTCAAAAGGTTTGTTTTTATTCCTGGTGGTGGTTTTGAGTTTCTGTGAATAATAGGAAGAGGCCGCCAAGGCGCGGAGCGATGAGTATAGCCCATTAGGACAACCCGTAAAGAAAGCCGGAGCAGAAATCCAAGCTTCTGGTAATTTATTAAATTACTTGAACTGTTTTTTATTTCTTTGTTGAATTATTTATTTCTCTTTTGGTATGTTGGTTATCTAAAAGCATCTTTGACTTGTTTTAGTACTTTCGTCACAACTATGGCATTGGCATGGGCCTTTGCTCAACTAGACAGAGCTCGATCATGGCAAACGAAGGAACTCAGACCCGATCTAGACAACTTGAGGAGCAAGTTAGAGCTATGAGAGAATCAATGGATAAGATCCAAGCAGATCTAGCCGAACGGATGCAACAACAGAGTGAAGAGTTTCAAGCTCAAAAACAATTACAACAACAACAGTTTGAGAAGCAAGTAGTTGAGTCTATTTTTGAAATACAGAGAGAGGTTAGTGGCTTCAACCTCACACAAAGAGGGATAGAGGCAACACCTTTTGACGCCAAAAACTCCAATTTAGACTAAAACTGCAGGGGCAATAGAACAATTTGGAATATGCAGTAGTGTTAGTTGTTTTTTACATCTATTAGGCATTTTTGCAAATACATGGAGGGGAGTGGCCTGTGTAACCAAGACAATACACCTCAACGTCATCTTATCGAACACATAAAGGGGCCTCTTTCACTAAGACAACAATTATGGCCGTGTAGATGCAGTCAGTATTCGATGTTTCACAAAACAAAGACAGAGGAGGTTGTAAGAGAGACCTTGTCAGTGCGAAGGAGAGGAACGTGTCGAGAAGAAGACACCTGTCCGGAGAGGTGCAAAGGAGAGCTGCGAGAGGAAATGCAATTCAAAGGCAATCCTTTGTTGTTATCTGGTCCTTGATAGAAAGAGGACCTTATGAAGAGTCCCTCACCTACGGATCACTGAAATAGCCTAGCTTTCCAAGCCAAGTGACCTTACTTACTGTAGTGTTAAGACCCACGGGGAGAAGCTATAGCTTTGAGAGTTGCTGAATTAGTAGCTGTAGCTATGAGAAAGGAGTAGTGTTGGAGGAATATTTAGGCTCAGCCAATTCAGTCAAGGGTAATTTAGTAGATACCTCTCCATCCCTCTCTCCACACAACCAGCTTAATATGACCCAAAACAGTCATGTTCCCAATCTTACCCCACAACAAGCTTCTTGCTCAAACCCTGGATCTGGAAACCTGACAAGCTCCATGACTCCAGTCATCCTAGCATCAAGTACTGTAGATACTGGTGTGAAAAACCTTCTATGTAGTCAACAACTAGGCCTATTATAATTAACCCAAGAACCTGTTTGCAGCCAGTACCAGTAATGGAGTCATACCCAAACTTTAGGAGCCACAACCCACCATTTTCCCTTCCTTGCTTATGGTTTGCTGTCCTCGGGAATGGTATCTCCTTGAGCAAGGTAGCTGTTCACATATATTCCGTTAATGGGATGGATTTGATGCTTTCGGATGGTGTGATTTCAACGTTGAGTACCTACTAAGAGTTAGTTCTCGATGGGCAATAAATCATATTGATGAAAAATAACCAAGGAGCATGAAACAAAACACATCACTTACGTACCATTGTACTTAGAGCCAATAAACTACCAAGAATCCTCTGTCTTTCTTCTTGTCTTTACATCGATTTCAAAATATAGGAAGGGAAAGTAACGAAGAGCAAGCAAAAGAAAGAAATCTATCAACGACCGACTTCGGACTAGAATCTAGAAACATACCTAAGGGAAGAAAGCATATTTGAGGTTTACTCCTTCCATGTCTAGTAGGAGTGCGTGCTTCTTATTGAGCTGTCAATCTATTTTCCTTCTCAGCATAGATCCGTTGTTTGTGATGAGGGAGGTCTTTAGATCGAACTGTTGTGTTGCGAACGCCATCCGAGTATAGTTATAGTGGATTTCTTTACCCTTATTTGATTCTTTTTCTGGATTTTATAGGGTTACTTTACTGGTCATAAGATGCGTCAAACATATGCTTTCTAGTTTGACTTTCTGTAGCGGTTTTCGTACCACCGATCTTTAAGAATGTGACGTAGGTAAGCATGGGCCGTTGGTATCTTCATTCGAGTTTCTCAAAATAGTCATGATCTTTGTTTTTCGATTCGAGTTTTGTGGCGTGGACGAACTGGATTCGAACCAGATAAGAGTTCGCTTTCGAAATACGACAATGGCAAGTCTCAATCAACTGTCATTAGATCAATAGTAAACAGGAGATTGCTTTGCGTATCACGGATCGAGCACACAATAGAATGCTCGAACTACACTCTCCTAGCATCAGGCCTATGGTCCATCCAAGGACAGAGCTGTAATTATTTCTCAGATCTTCAGATAGACAGAATTCGTCGTACACGCTTAGCCATCTCGCCCGAGGGACCCTTCTCCATAGTCCCGGCATTTCTAGTTCCGGCTAACCAAGGCACGAAAGGAAGCACTCTCGATCAAGACCTAAAAGCACACCCTCGAACTGGCATTCGAGATACCCAAAGAAAAGGAAGTTTTGTTTAATACAAGAGCTCCTGCCTTTCACTTTCATAGGAACCCTGTTCGAGTCAATCTTATTGATGGTTAGAAGCAGAGTTCACGCTTTGCTCTAAACTGAGGTCTAGCCAGTAGATAGTAGAGAGGAGGGCTAAATCCAGGTTAATGTCCCGTCGCTCAATCCATCTATTTTTCTTTCGCGCTAGTGAACTCTGGCAGTTGGAGGAGGGAAAGGAGCATACTTTTCTTACGCAAATAGAAAGTGCGAACAAAGTAGTCAACTTACTGAATCACCAGTGCTCTCATCTTTGTCTTTTGAAGTGTTCTCATCTTTGTTCTTCAAAAATAAGGGAGGAAAGGAAGGTGCGTGCCTCCAGTATAACACAGCAAACGAAAGTATAATGAAAAACGGAATGACACACGTAAATATATGACTAAATACAATTGCAATTTGTTCACTAAGTTGTAGCATAGTAATCATAATGACTCTTATAACTAAACCAAAGAAATACAAACTCTCTTTCATTTTCTTTTGACTAAGGATAAGGGAACTGAGAAAAAAAGAGCTGGCTTGGCTGGTACATCAAGCATATGACATATTGCTTGTTCGGTGTGGTACACATATCTGTCAATGTCAATCAAGTAAGAAAATGCATTCCCACTGTCTGAGGAAAAGGTGAAGAATTGCAATTTATTGAGCTTGTAAGGCCCGTTGAAGTCCCCGAGAAAGAGTATAAATAGGGCTATAAGTAGGCCGTTTGCTATTGCAATAAGGGCTGCTCGCCTTTCCTTTTGACGGCTTGGCTTCCTATCGCTCCTATGTAGTGGTCGGCCTTAAAAGGAGTCTTCCTACCATACCATCATGCATGCCTATGTTATAGTGCGTTAAGCTTCGCCAGAAGCAAGCAAGATGATGAAGCGAAGCTTCGTAGACAAGGCTCGTTCCGTGCTTGACTTACGAGCTCGTGTAGTAAGGCCTCGCCCTACTTCAATAAGGGCTTATGCACTCCACTCGTAAACGAGCGTTAGAGCTTTTTGAGCGAGCGAGCGAAGCCTTCCTGGAGCTTCCCCCTTCCCTCACCCGAGAATTGCATTTCCGCTTCAGCTTCCCCGGTTTAGTTGGTTTGGAGGATTAATTGATTGGATACCCAATCTGCATAATCTTTCAAAGTCACTGCTTCTACGACGATTGGCATAAAGGCATGATTAGTTCCACGAATCTCACTGCACTGACCATAGTAAACTCCTTCTCGTTGTACCGAGATGGAGGTAAGATTTGAACGACCAGGTACAGCATCACATTTGACACCTGAGGAAGGTACAGCCCAACTATGAGGTACATCAGCGGGTGTTACAATCATACGTAGATGAGTTTTGGCTGGTACAACCACTCTATTGTCAACTTCTAATAAACGTGATTGACCCAATTCTGGATCATCTTCTGGAATCGTATAACTGTCAAAAGTGAGTGACTGTTCATCGGAACTGTTATAGTCCGAATACTCATAAGGTTGGGTCGACGCCCGCCTCCCCCCAAACTTGACTTGCAAGTTTCCCCGCAAAAAGCTCTCCACGCCTACTCTTATTTATAAAGAGCACTATTCTTCTTTAGTTAGGTAGTTCTCCCCCCTCTATGAGACCGTAAGACCCCGGTGGAATCGAAGGCCCGCTTACTAATAGGCAAGAGGGGACCCTTTCTCGCCCAGCCCTACCTACATCAGTGAAGCTGGAACCGAGGAAGACAATGTTCAACACACATGAGACAAAATGAAGGTATGGGACGGCCAGTTCACCACGGAAAGCGAATTCGATCCTTTAGTTTAGTAGTAGTAGTCTTCTTTGTTCGAAAAATGCGCAGTGGAAAGGGATGCTAGTCGGCTTTGGCGAAGTTGTAGGCCCCAATAGATCAGATCAAGAGTGATTCCTCACCTATCCTGCCAGGGGCCAAGTCGAAGGCTCGAGTATAGATTCCCTATGCTCATGTGAACGGCCGGCCCGTAGATCTAAAAGGATCCATAGGCCTGACCGGAAAGTCTGTTTGTCCACGAAAAAAACTCGTTCATGAGACCTCGAATTCCCACGTTCCAGCCTGCATTATGCCAGCAGGTCCCACCCCCAATTTATTGAGTCACCCTTATCTAAAAAAAAAGGACGGAGTCTATCTAGATCATAGGATCACTGTATTCAGAGGTCAATTCTCTTTCTTTGACCTCCCACCGTTCACGACATCCCTTGCTTCTCGCAAGAACGGCTCCTCGGTGGAGGAGTAGAAGCGCTGGTCCCCTTCGGTCAAGTGCTTGTGCGTGCTCTTACCTACCGTAGGACCTCCGTCCCCGAAGCGCAGAAGGAGGAGCAGGAACAACAGGTTGTCCTCTCTTGGCCCAGTAGTTCCGCAACTACTACCGTGGTTGTTGCCAACGGGGATCCCCCATTACGAAAGGTAACGGGACCGGCCCTTAGGTCCAAAGTTGTATGCCACTGCTGTGGTGCCGATAGATTCACTACTGAAGCCCCGTTATCGGACATTGCAGGCTTAGCATCTATTTTTCGTATATCGCTCCACCACACCGAGAAGAGGTATGTGTACCTCCAGCAATAACAAGAATGGAACCATAGGCTCCTATGCTGGGAGCATTTCGGGGTATAGGTCTAACCACCTCAACTCCCCGTTTCTGGCATGCTATAGTTCTTTTAGTCTCTCGACGACGGGAATGGGAGATGACCGGTAAGCCAGATGCTTCGCGAACCACCGGTACATTTCGTTGCACTTAAATCACCCTCGTTAAGAGGCGCACTCCGATACCATTGATGTCCAATAGCTTTGATAGTAATGGCTGGATCTACTAATACCCCGTCCATTGAGTATAACAGAGCAAACGATGGTATAGCAATGAACAAAAGAATGACACTTGGAAATATGGTCCGAATAATTTCGATAGTAGTTCCATGAACAATCCTTTGCGGGATTGGATTAGTTTGCTCGTTGAAATGCCATAAAGCGCGAACCAACATCCGTGATACGAAAACCAAAATAAGAATGAGGAAGAAAAAGATATCGTGATGTAAGTCAATGATTCCTTGCATCATAGGTGTTGCTGCGTCTTGAGATCCTAATTGCCATGGTTCCGCAGCATCACAAAGAGCGATTGTGAGGAATCGACATTCTAATGAACAAAGAATCATTGGAATTTCCCATCTTTTTCAGCTCTGCTCCCGAAAAGAGAAAGGAGACTGATCTTGACGTCGGCGTTGGTTTTTCCAACGAAAAACAATATCGTTAGTTGATCGAACTTCCATGACAAAATGCTAGTTTCATACACTGGAGGTCCCATCGACGAAGGCCACTATACGCGTTTTCTGAGGAGCAACATGAGACTTTCTTTTGATTTCCGAACTCAGTAGAGGCAGGCCACGAAGGGTGGTCAATAACCCCTTTAGGTGACGCATCGAACCCGCAATCCCTTATCTGATCAAACAGCCGATCCAGCAGACCTGTGGTCACAGTCTGTAGTATTACCAACTCGCGCCACCTGTTTACCAACTTGATCTACGCTTTTATTGAGGAATGGCAGTATCCGCATCCGCATGGGCTTCTATTGAATCGAGAAATTGGATTGTACATCTTATTGATTTTGATACAACGGATAATGGAAATCGAAGCTATTTGATGTCTGACTCAGGCCTATGACCGATCGATCAGTGATTCACACAGATACAAGGTAGTTTGGTGGCTCCAGATCCAAGAAAAAGGGACTACGTGCCAAAAGAGAAAGGTTTACCACCTGTTTCAAAAGAAACAAAAGGCACTTAAATGTAAAATGGTTTATTCGCACCTGCAGGTACATATCTTCTGGGAGCCTAATCCTTTGCCGTGCCGCTCGCGTACTAAGGAAGAATCAGATTCTAAGTTGCATGCGAGTTTCATGACTCTCTGGGTATAGCAACCATAGAAGAAGCGTTTTCTTTGATCTAGATAGGTGGGACGAATCTTATTTTCCCGCGGACGATCGCGTTGCAGCTCCTTTGGAGAGCGCTCCTATGCTAAAGTAAGAAATTGAAGACTACCTAGATGGGCACCCTTGCTCTTATTCTAAGTTCTGCTCGCGTAAATGACCTGAGTGAAGGTGTTGAAAAACTCATACATAGATTCCCGATGCCAAGAGCAGGAAAGCACAATACTGCCGTTGAAGCGGATGAAGGAAAGAGTTGGATGATAAAGATGGAGCCTCAACTCACTACGCAATCATGTTAATGGATTGGTTAGATGCTATTGGAGACTTGGAGTAATCAGATTCTAGGGAAGGGAAGCTTAGAATTCGGTAGCAGGATTTCGATGTGGCACAAAGGATTGTAACTCATGATTGCAGACTTAATGCCAGCTCACAACGGCTTCACTCACATGATCCGAGATTTTTGGTTACGGTGCAGCTAAAGATAAGAATAGGGGAAAGAAGACTGTTGCCAGGGCTACGTTTGAAGAGGTAGAGCCCCATTTCTCTTTTTGAGTATACCGAGTAGGTGCTTGAAGTGCTAAGATGCATAAAGGTTATTCAGGGCTGGATGGATGGGGTATAGAAGAATGGAGACCCATACCCATACTATTCGATGGAAGCTAAAGCCTTATTACCTGCAATAGTGAGAAAGGTTGGTGCCGATCTGATCCAATGGAAATCCCGCATATCTGCATCGACATCATGGATTTGCAGTTCGGATACACAAAGCCAAACTATGTAGGAGTCGACCATACTAGAATCCAGCACCAGTTCATCACTTTGGTATGGCAATCTCAACCCCAACTATTCTCTGCCTTCAGGATATGAGAGCATGGGTGGGATGCAATCTGTACGCTCAGAGTGCTTATGGAAGTTGTGCCCATGTAGGAGGCGCTTACTAGTAGGTGTTCGCTGAAATGCAACCCCCTGCTTATGTGTATGGAGACAGTAGGAGCAGTAAGAAGGCCAGATCAAGGTGCAAGTCTTAGTGCCATTTCTGCTGGGCAGCAGGAACCGCCAAAGAGGTAGTGAAGTTCATGCCCGCCGACCAAAGGAATACTTGACCTTCCTTTCATTCGTTGCTTTGTCTCCACAAGTTGGTGTCACAGCATCACCGCTTCTAGAAGTGGCAGGGCCTTTTCCTCAACGCATTCGAGAGCCAGTATATGATGCAGATGACGAAGAAGCTAGTGCCTATCCAAATGGATTCGCTGATGTGATCGATGCTTACCTATTAGGTGCAAGAGCAGCATGATGGTGGTAAAATGTAAATTACTGAAGACGAGAGATAAGTAAACTCCAAGCAGATTGGGAGGTCCAGAGCAAGAAAAGAGAGCTAGAGGCGCAGAGGAAGCGTGAGCAAGAAGAAGTAGCTTGAGCACTTTCTATACCATGCCTTTGACATAATTGAGGAAGTTGAGGTCAAGATAGACAAGGGCAGCCCAACAGTGAAGTGACCCCTTTTGATGGTGTGTTCAATTTGGCGAGTGAGAAGCTATCTGGAAATTGTGAAATATCAAGGAAAGCTTATAAAGTTAGGCCAGCAGCCCATAAATGATCTATTGGAATCATCCAATGGTGGTGAAAATGCATTTCAGCTATAGACTGGCTGATGCTGAACTTCTTGCCATGGAAGGAATCACAAAATGCATTACTGTAAGATGCTACTATCTCTTCGCCTAAATGTTCCTGATTCGAAGGCCCATCAAATTCCGCATTGGGAATAGCATGGCTCATTGGTTGATTCAGAACTGTGTTATGAAAATGGAAGGGTAGAGTACCAAGACATAGGGATTAGCCAGCGAAGGCGGTTTATTTAGTACCAAATATACGTATTTCGAATTCTTTTCAGTCAGGACAGTTCAAAGGCACGAGAGATAAGGAAAACGGAAAAGCTTCTCAAACCAGAGTAGGAATTCGATCAATCGCTATCAATGCCAGGAGGCAGATCCAGATTCATGGGAACGAGAACCTTTTCCGAGAAGAGTCAAGCGAGGGATAGGATAGATGAATAGGTTTAAGCCTTTATCCGCTTTTAGGGATTCATTTACAATTTCTAAGGCTTCGTTTTTCTCCGGCAAGCTGCTAGGGAAGCATTTATTACCAAGCGATAGGGCTTATAGTTCAGATTGATGCCTTAGTCCACTCGGAAGATAGAACTAATAATGGAAAAAGATATGCTTAAGAACTCCAACAGTAAGTTGATCAGTTACTATCGGTAGGGACGGGATACAAAACTGCCACTGATGGGAAAGCGATTCTTACACAAGATACGATGACAGGAAGGGAGTTCGATCAGGAATGGAACCGGAGAATCTGAAATTGGCTCTCGACCCAGGCCTTGCTTTGTTTACCTGTCCTATCGTATCGAATAAGGTTTCCTAGCCTTTAAATCTCGGTGTCTGCTACCGAAAGAGAGAATCGGTCTAAGGGCAGCTTAAAACCAGCCCAACCTCTTCATGGTCACATCCCCTTTTCCGACGCTTTTATTGTTATAGACCAGTCCCTACCTCTTTTCAATCAATCTTTCATACCGTATGCCTTTTCTACGCCTAAAACAAGTTCATGTCTCTCCTCTCTGAAGTCGGACCTTATTGAAAAGTAGTACGCTTTCTTTCGTGGTGTTCAGGATCCCATGCTTTGTAGTTCACGCATGGCTTTCTCTAACGAAGCTAATGCCGAATTAAAGACCTTAAACGGAAAGACACAGGAGGTGGCGAAAAACGAAAAAAGAGAAAGAGCTTACAAACTTCTCTGAACCCGGTAGCCAGCGGAGCCCTTATTCATGGGTTAGGGACTAGCATTGAACAAAGTTGGTGACAGCCGAAGAAAAAGTGAAAGGGCAAGTAAATAATCTAAACATGCGGGTAAGCAGCAAAAAAAGAATCAAAGTAACGCGCCCTACCTGTTAGTAAAGTCAGGCCTTCCAGAGCCTATCTAACACAGACATACACGCGGATGAGGGCACAGAAATAAATGGACGTCGATCCGGTACTCAAATTGCATAGACAAAAATGAAATATGTTCATACTTGATGAAACGCACATCATCCAATTCATGATTTAAGAACATTCCGTGAAGATTTCACATCTGTAACTACATTCTCACATTTATTTTTTGATCTCATGACTTTTTATGCGATCGGAAAACGAATGAGATCAGAAAGATAGGCGGACGACTTGACCATAAGGTCGGATGTTTCCGTGAGCAGTAAGCAGCGGATCTCCCCTTTTTGGGGGGAAAGCTGGTGGCCCTTTTGGCGTGTTAATTCTTTCGACGGGGCGGCCTTCTTCGTTCGGTAGATCCGGTCGAGGTGGTTTTCGTTTACCAGCGCGTAGGTGGTCTAAGTTCCTATGACCGAGTCTTTCTGGCCCCTGTGAACATATTTTCTTAATGTATTAAAGAGGGCCTCTCTAACCGGTGAAAAGTGGTAGGTGTCCACTAACGGCTATTCCTGGCTCGGCTCCGATAACGCAATTCCGGGAGGAGTCGGTAGTTGGGCACTGGATCCCTTCGGACCTGGAGAACGTGTGACACTGGGTCGGGGTTTGGTGAACCAACAGGTCGCTCCTTTAGTTGAAGTATCGGGCCCCTTTTTCGTTGCCTAGGTTACACCTTCGGAATACCCCAGACGGGGATTTCGCTCTATTCCCCCCAATCTTCACTTTACGCCACGCCGACTCTCCGTCGTGGAATTAGACCAAGGGTCGAAGACCCATACCATAGGACCCCGTCTCCCGTATCTTATCTTTCGCGCGTAGGAGATCGAGACACAGCCTTAGGGCTATGGGGAAAGTGGATCGATTGCCCTAGAATTACAACTACATAGAGGGTCTCTACAAGTCTATAAAGAAGTTCAAAAAAATTGATCGGTAGTAGTCCGGTCGCACCCGAACAATAATATTCCAGAGGGAAATGCACCTAAGATCAAATATTTTGAGCCGGCTTCCGTGGAAAATTCAGACTTTCTTTTTGATGCTGCGATCACATAAAAACATAAACTTTGAAGCTCAATAGCTAAATACATGGCAATTAAATCATGAGCCGGGATCATTAAGAGCATACTGCGAGTAGGAAGTGGAATTAATACAATGAATTCAGAAGCATCAAACCTCTCTTTTTCGAAAAAATCGAAACACATCGAAATGGTACCAGCCGTACTTAATAATAGAAGGATTTGGCAGAAATATGTAAAATTGTCCCTCCTAAAAAAATGATTCCAGAATAAATGGGCAATAGTTAGGAGAGGTGCGCCAGCGGCGAGCAGAAGCAAGGTTATTAGATACCGAAGGAAAGCCCGGCCAGAACCACACGTGCAAGTTTCCCTGCATGTGGCTCGTCCGTGATAACTTCTTCGGATTTGCGTGAACTAGCGGACCGATCACTAAGTGGTTAGTACCTCCAGCATGAGCGAACCTTTGCAAAACAGGTTAGGAATGGGCGCCACTATCCCAGCCCGGATCCAGCCAGGTTCTATTGATCATGTCCCCTTCCCAACAGTTGTACCTTGTCTTGGGGCGTCTTTCTTTGGCTTTACTATCAAGCCCGCCAGAAAAATCAAAGTCTTTCTCTTCCCGTCCCGGGTCATAGTGAGGCGAAGGTGCGTCCACAGAAGAGGAAATCGCAATGCATCTTGCTCAGCAGGCGTAGCTTGGAGTGGGAGTGTTGCGGGAGTAAGGTCAGGAAAGTGGCCCAAGAGAGGAAGCCAAACAAACCAACCAGGGCCTTTTGAGCGCTGCTAAGCTAATATGCGCCAGAGAAAGAAAAGGAGGTAACTATTCGGTCCAGAGCATTGATTCCCCATAACGAATAGGCTCACTCTATCTCTCAATTGCCTATCCTGTGCTCGAGAAGGTCCCCCAGTTCCTCGGCTGCACCTTGAAGTGCATTTAGTTGTCTAAATTGAGACTCGGGATATTCCCCACTCCATGGCATCTTTCGCTCATCCATTCAGCCCGCCCGCCCAGACGCGGCGCCCTTTCGCATTATCATCTACCGCCCTTTCTTTCCTCCCGTCCCTTCACGCATGAAGATCGTCGTATGTATGTTCGACTTCGGTTGCCGGTGCAATAGAATTGGCGGGAGTATATTATGGCAGGATCAGTCACCTGGGCAAACCAAAACCCTCCTCCAAGAAGAATTGTGCTATGCCCCCCCCGATATCCCTATAGAGCGAAAGAGCTGCCTGGTGATCCCTAGGTTGCAGCACGTCCGGTCGTTAACTCCTCGCTAGCTGCCGCCGTTTCTAGGACCGACCGACGCCTCACCTGCATGCACAGGTACCTACGTAGTGTAGTGTCGGTCGCACATTCATAATAGCGTTCGGACTCATGTGCCTTCCTGAACCAGGGGAGTTCCCTTGCTCCTGCTGCGTACGATTAGCCGGCCTTGCGGCGGCAAAAGGATTAGGACGTCCCCCCATGCTAAGGTTCCCTGCGGTCCGGCCGCATTAGGTTAGGGAGCTGGGCGATAATAGCTCCTCCGCATCCCAAGCGCGCTGCCCTCCTAGGCGCGCAACACTAAGTAATCCAAGCCAACCCACATTACTAACTAACGGTGGATAATCATCTTTCTTAGAGGTACTAAATACAACTCCATGAATGAGCAAAATGAAGGTTGCGTTAATGATAAAGATCTCTGGGGAAACCGCTAAAAAAAGATTGAACATGTGGTTCCGAGTTTCGATAACTTCTTCTACTTTCATTTCCTCCGTCTTCCAAATCGCAGAGTTAATTCAAAAGCCTAGGTGTTATTACTTAGCTGCTGCTCCCTGACTTTCACTAATTCCCCTCCGTCGATCCTCCATCTCAAACAAGAGCAGTGCATGCTCATGCTCAGCCCTTTCGAGGCTTGCTTTACTCCTGGGGATTTCTTCCCACCGGATTCTTTGCTCCTCTTCTAGCAATCTTTGGGACGTGGAGTGGTCATCCAGAAACTCTGCATTGTAAGCTACGGCATCATGGAAGAAAGGGGATTGACCTTGGTTGTTTTCCAGGTCCCGTAAAGCCGCTTGAAGAGAAGAGAAATCGTCCATTGCTTGAATAGCCGTTAGATAGGAACGTACTGCTTCATCGACCAAGTAGGGCTGGATGGGTAGAAAAGGCCCTACTCTTTGATAAAGAGAAATGAACTCCCCAATAAGATCTTGTCGCATACAAGAGAGCTTTTCTTCCATTAGGAAGAGTTTCAGCCGCCCAGGTATGTCTTCAAGAGGGGTATTTTGATTCAGCTCCTGCTGAATGAACGTAACCCACCCCGGATCCTGCTCGTAAAGGCTCAGATAGAAGTTTAGCCCTTCCAAATGAGCCATAGTTACGGGATCAAGAATCTCCGGGGGAAGATTGATTAGCAAAAAGGAAAAAGACTCAATTTGGGCTAAAACTCGTACAATGGGGAGGACTAACCTCAAAAGTACTAGAAAAGCCCAAATTGCAAATAGGATAAATTGCGCTAAATATGGAGAGCAATACAATTTCAATAAAAAGTTTAGCAGTCTTTGTCTCATTAGCATTCTATCTCTCGTCATTACTCGATCTTTACCAAAAAGTATTCTGAGGAACCTTTCAATTGGATTTGTCATTGTCCATTATTTCATTTTTAAGAAAGAGATTATTCCCCTAGAGCTTCAGCTATGTCGAAGCGAAATTGACTTATTTGCCGCTCCTTGGCTGTAAAACCTTCCAATTCCAAATCCCACCCCCGCGGCGATGATCCGTACATCGAACGCCTGTTTTGAGAAGAGGGCATTGCTAGGATGGTTTGATCGAGGGTCACGACCTGACTAGACCCACACATCCTAGCAACGTGGACTATCCTACTGAGCTAATGAAAGAAAAATGACACGAAGATCGACATGAGCTAGACATGGATGTATCAAGCCTTTCCTTATGTTCTCTCATACAATGAACCTCGCATAGGAAGGGATTACTTAACCACATAACTATACCCACTCGGGATAGGTGTGAACGCATTCACACAATCCGGGATGAATAAAAGGAATATCTCTAGCAAGGGAATGTGCTTTTGAACTCAATCGAATTCACAACACTAGCCTTTCACAAGTGTTACAATACGATGCTTTTCGTGGATTGGATTGGTTTTAGCAAGGATAGGATTTCTGATCGGATAGGAAACCGAGGAAGCAGGAGCTCGTCCCTAATAGCGCTAATAATTCGTATTTCATTTCTCGTAGGTTCGCTAATGCGTAGGATGCGTAGGAGCCGATGTCCTTTCTACGGAGCCTAGCATTGGTAGTGGTACTTCCGCTAGATACGAGAAATCCTCTCTTCTATTACTTCACAAGTAGTGGATAGGTCCCGCCTTAGACTGCCCCCTTTCTTTCGGGGAAGTACTTATTTACGTAGCCTTTCATGCCCATGCCATTGCTTTGCCTTCGCTTTTCTTCCTCTGGGCATCAAAGGAGGGCGTAGACCAATATTTCATTATAAAAAGCTCTTCATCGCTCGTCCTTAGGAAACGGACTCGCTTCGCTAGCTCTAGGTGAATTTGCAAAACAGGGAAGAAGGGTATTTGATTTCGAAAGTCAACCGTTCCCGTAACCAGAACCGAACAAGGAAGCAGGGCGTAGACCCGTTACTTCTTACTATGGTGGAGGGGATGCCATTATTCCAATGCGTATTGACTACGTCGTAGGAACAGCGATAGCGATTGCGTGGGAACACCTTTCGGTCGAGGAGAGGAATGCGGACAACCGGCGAATAGTTTTCAGATGAAGGTACAGATCCCCTCTTCTCCCAAAGCTTTGGATTCACGGATCCAAAAAAAAAGCAAGGAGCTCCTCATTAGAGGACAGACCCAGCGCTCGAGGATACGGATTCGATTGACCCGAGAAATCTCCATTTGCTAGCGCTTGATACGAACCCTAGAGAATGTGCTATTCCCTTTTCGCTAGCTCACATGCATGTCCTATTCCTCATTCGCTACGGATATCCTTCAGCTTCCTGCTTCCGCTTCTTCTATATCTGATTCAACCTTAGCCGAGGAGGGTTCATTTTAGTTTCATATATATGGGAAATCCTTACTTCACATTTTTACTGCCTATGCTAGAGAAAGAATTATGCGAACATATCGAGGAAAATAATAACAAAAGCAGATGTTTCGAATCTATATAGAATTGGTAAACTGTCTTTCTTGAGGTACAGTTCCAGTATTGCCAGCGTTGGACGGTAGGCATCGGTTGCTCTAAAACTTATCACCTGGTTTTCCTATTTTCTTCTTTCCTTACGAAAGCGGTCAGTAAAGAAAAGCCGAGTCGAGTACAAGAAAAACTAATAGCTTCCTTTCGTTATCTGCATCTGCTTTCCTCAAAAGGTCTAGCTTTGCCAAAATAAATAGTTTAGTTGGTTGGGTCCTGTCGATCAAGTTATAGGAGCTGCTTGCTATCTATCAAAGGGTATAAAAATACCACGTTTGCATTGAAGGAATGTCGCAGGAAGCTGCCGATCCGCGATTTAAAGTAGTTCGTGCTTCGGCGGCAGGGGACTATAGGCCATGAAAACCCACCCCAGGTATCTCCACCTGTGGATTGAGAGTAAAAACCAGTGAATTTCGTATCTCCCGCTGGCACACTTACAAGTTCTAATTTCTGCCAGAAATCCCCCATTTCACCAGTTTCAATCGGAAGAGTAAAAGTAAGACTAACTGATTTAACCAGGCCGAATGCAAAAGAACGGGCTTTCACACCGGAATCTTGAGATGAATTGATTGATCAAAATCATGGCGAGGAGCTGTATCTGAGGAAGGAAATATCCATTGGATAATTTATAACACTCCTTGACTGTCGCCTTGCTTGACAGGAAGATAAATCCATGCTGTTACATGAATCTCTCGGCCAATTATACCGGGATCTCAATCTACAATGTAGCAACAGATTGTCGAAGAAGAATCAGATAACAGTGATTGAGACAAGAGCTGGTGTGCTGACTGGACGGTTCAGAGAAGAGGTTAACAGTGCCAATGAGGAGCACTGGGAGATAAATTGGGCTAAAGGTTTGGATTTGAGATTAAGGTTTTTTCGAGTTTGACCCGTTTGAGAGGTCGAGGGGAGGTGGATTGGAGTGCTTGCTAGCCCGGAAGACCTATTGTGTCAACCATCGCTCTGGTCGACTTGCCTTTCTACTTCTCTTATGATAAAATATTAAGACCTAACTTCTTGTTCACGCTCTCCTGCAATTGTTTCTTTTGTTAGAAGGGGATTTAGTAGTTGGAGATGTGATCTAATACAGAACTAGGCAATCTAGAAAGAATTTGACGAGCTAATGATTGGGGATCTTCTACCTAGAGAGTATACAGCTGAACCCATTCCAGCCAATATTGATGAAAGTGGAAGCAATGTTCGCTAATCCTGGATCGACTATATGATAGGCGATAGCACCAGTTTGACATTCCTCAAAAAGAAGACGGATTCGAGAATAGTATAGACTTCTTTATTCCTCTCCGTCGGGTCACACAAGGAATTCTCTTGACTTTAAAAGAACTTCTTAAGTGGATAACATCACATTTCTTATTCATCTGCACCTGAGAGGAAAACTGATAAAACTTAATTCATTGCCGAAAAAGCACCTGGATTCACAGGGCAAGCTCAAAAAGGGATATTGACTTGTGCGCTGAAATCGAAAAGTCTGTCAACTCCTAGCTGTCGAAAGAACAGCAGCCAACCGAACATGATCTCTACCCATGGCGATTGCCATCCAAGAAAGCACTTTCCCCTTTATCCCCGCCCTCTGAGGAAGATTCTAGCTCTGTCCCTGATTCCATCCAAACGAGCTAAATAGTGACCGGCCCGGTCTTTCAAAAGAATTTGACCCGTCACGCTTTGAGGCTCAGGATTGAAAACTAGCCAAAAGGCAAAGCCTAATACCCATTATTCCACTTTCAACTACCAGCCAGAGTTGATGCTGCTCGAACTTATAGTGTTGTGATTCTTACATCTACCGGATTGTCAAGGTATGTTTTGTTTTTGTATGTCTGCCTCTCTTTTTTGCTTCATGTATGACGCACCCATAATTAACACTAATGCTGTTTATGAAATAAAAGAACAAACAAATAGATTATAATGGAGAGGCTCTTCCAACCGGTGAGAATATTAAGCTTCAAGCAAGAGGGAGTGTGAGCACCACGCCATGTCCATGTCCTAGCTTTTAATAAGAGGAGAAAGATGCCATAGACCTGGTCTTTCATAGCGCTATACTGTGCCTTAGTGAAGAAGACAGGAACTTGCCGGCTATAGATCAGATGTTTACTATTCTCCAGAGGGGCATTGCTGTGCACCACTCTGGACTATTACCCATAATTAAGGAACAGGTCGAGCGGTGGCTGCTAAGCTTTTTTGCAGGCTACATGTGTTCCCTAAAGAGTATCCGAAAGAGGGGTGTACTAGCTGGAAGAAATTGGTTAGCAAGCATCTTGAGGTTGTTTTGCTCGGATATTATATATTGCTGTACCGACGAGGTAGTGTACTCAAGTCTGTAATAGAAAAAGTCTTTCATAGAAGAGTAAACGAGTATAGCATAAAGGGCAGGGCCTATGAGACAGCTACTAGTGAACAGCGAGCTCTTGTTTTAAGATTACTCGAGCCTACCTAGTATAGTGAACAGCAAGCTACACTACTTCAAATCTCTTCTCTCTTCTAAGTTTGCAGCAGTTGAGTCATGCCTTTCTAGCCGCCCAACTATTATAAACAAGGGCTTTCTTTAGGAGATAAATCAGAGACAAATAGAAGTGAGAACAAGAAGCCCCTTCTGTCATAGCTATCGCACGCACCCTCCTTTCGTTATTCCACCTTGAGCCTAGTGTAGTTGGGGACCAGATCTGTTTCCATTCCATTTCTATTGGACTCACTGCCTGATAGCAGGCTTGGCCCATGAGACCTATTGTCTTATTGTACTGGCTCACTTCACTACTTTGGAGGATGGGTTTTTCCCCTTTTTGGTATCAGGTCATTTTTGCTTTTTCTCTTGCACGGGTGGGCTTCTCCCTAGTTTATTATTCATTCGTTAAGTTCTGTTTAAGACCCGAGGTTGCTATAAGGAAGCACCGGGAGGGATGGGTGTGATGATTCCGCTATCAATAGCTTAGCAAGTCAACCACACCTGCAGATAGCGTAGATACCGTCTGACCCGGGCAAGAAGCTCCTATTTAAGTTGTGACACATTCTTAAGTGGATTGTACATAGGAATAGTTCACTCTTTTGCATGGCCAAGAGAAAGAGCCAATTCATATTACCTTTGAAGAATGGTTATGCTGTCTGCCTCTTGATAACAGACTCATCCAAGGATGAAACCCATGGGAGCTAACAGATTCCCCAACATAAATAGACAGAGAAGCTCCACGGCCCTACACCCACACATATGAGAGCCACTTTCTCTTTATATATAAGTGAAGTTGAAGAGTGAAGAGAAACCTCACAGGAAGAAGACTCACCACACGCAATCCCCCTATGTAAGACATGAAACTGTCCAGCCGGCAGGATGGATATGAATCCAAATGGTCAGCGGTTTCACATGGATGACAGCGGGGCAGAAGATTACAGCATCTCAAAATAATCAAAGAATCGACAGCAGGTTTGGCTCTAGGATCATACGAGCAATAGAGCACTGACATGTGAGATATCATGTCATACGTAGAACCCCATGTTTCAGAGAGGCAGGCTTTGGTGACAAAAACTAAAGCACACTCCACCCTTATAAAAATGGAAAAAATCGGTTGCTGAAGAAACGAACACAACTCAAATGAAAAAAGAACATGCAAATAAATCGCACTTTATATCTGAATTGTTCGAGTAGAAATCGTACTTATTTAAATGTCAATTGGGAATTATATAACTCTCCTACTGGAATTTTCATACCTCGAAGATATTTCGCTTTTTCTATACACCAACATGAATTCACTATCTCGAAAATCGCAATAACCACGGAAATCGAATTCATCTATAATAATGATTGGAAGATCAAAGGCGTTCTTCCACATAATAAAGTGAAATTGCAAGATAAGATTTGAAGTGAAGAGTTACCATTGTTTGAACGGGCTAATGTATCATATTTCAGGAGGACAGAGTTGCCAGATTTCAAATACAATAGAATCGTCAAAGTTTCAGCTTTCCGCTGATCTCGTCAAAGATAGCGAGGGTGATAGGGTGTATGTCTATGAACCGGACAGACCTGAAGATGCTCTTCTATTAATGGCTATGGTAAGTATACTACTTAAGAACTTTGTTATGAGGAGTGCTAGTATGCCTAAGCGCTTGACAAAAATCACTCAATTACGTGAGTATCACTATGAATTTATGAATAATCAAGCGGATGTGGAAAGTGTCCACCAGATCATTTTGGAACCTATATATTTTGATAAAAACAAAATGGGGGAATATGTTAATGACATCTTTTATCGGAAAGCAATGCTAACCGTTTTATTACGACATTATATAAACATTCCTATGTACAATACGCATAGTAAGAATTCTCTCAATTGTGAGCACGCACCTCCATTAGGTGATATCCACACTTGTCTGAATCATATTGTCATTCAATATCTTTTTGATAAACCATTTGCGAGGAATTATCCTGAAATCGTTTTCACACGGTATGGGCACGAGGTTTTCATACTAAACCATGTGTCTTCTGTGAATCAAATCACTCAAAAGGAGATTCCAGATTTCGTAGATCAACTCGAGGGGATAAGTGGGCATGTGAATTCAATCTATCGTACTGATGAGACTGAGCCTCAGAAATGAGACGGATATGAGCCACCACTTGAATATAATAGGTTAGCCTTCTATAATAGAGGAAAGATGCAATTATGGCTTCATAAAAGCGGGAAGTTCACAAAATCATTTCCAGCTGAATCCATTTCCTGTCCGTAATCCATCTTAATCCATTTGGAAATGAACCAGACCATCTGAATGAAGAGTGCAGGATCCAGCTAAATAGCAGCTGAAGCAACAACATCAATATCTCCAGCTGCACACTCACAGATGCCAGCAAATGAGCTAGATACTCATGAGGAGGTCAATGCACATGAGTCAAATGCACAATCTGAAGGAACTACTGAGTCACAAGAAAGGGAAACTGCAGTAGACCCCTCTTCTGGATTGCCACCACCCTCTGCTCCTGCTCCAGAGCTATATACTGAGGAACAACTAAGGAGATCACCTCCAATAAATTAAGAGGCTTTATTCCCATCTACCTCTAATCAAGAAGCTGATCCAGCTGATGGTGAGCTGCCCGCACGGTCTGCTTCTCTTCACCCCACACCGGCTGAAGAAGAAGCATCTGAAGCCGAAATAGCAAACACTGGAGCAACACCACAAGACACCTCTGAACAAGCTGCTGTAGTTCAGGAGAATGAAAGGTCAACTCAACCAGTCTCTCCTCCTTCTCCTGCTGATGAAATATCATATGAAGGACAAGCAGCAAATGCAGCACACTCTCATCAACATGAACCCACAAGTCAGCCTGATGCATCTTCTAATGATCAAGAGGCTCAGATGATCTCAGTTGCTGAGCATGCTAGCTTGCCAAAGTGTTCCTCAAGCTTAGCAACTGAAGATCTTCACAAGATGGACAAAGCTTAATTTACAAGGATAAGAGGAGAAGACCCATTCTCAAATGAAGATGGATCAGCAAAAGAGAAATCCTGCCCAGACCCACGTTTCCATGATATGTTGCAATTCAATACTTATCATTCAGTATACTCCAACAAGAAACAGGTTCAGCACAGATGGGCAGATTGGTCTCACATCAGCAAGCAAGAAGATCTGAAATCAGTCATTCCCTTATTTGAGTCCTGCAAGCTTACTCAATTTTATGGATTGAAGCAGAGATATGATGATCACATCATCAGAGAATTCTATGCCACTCTCAACATCTCCATTCTTCAGATCCCCACACTTTGATTTTGCAATCAAATACTCCTAACCATGTGGATGAGTATAAGGCTGATATAATGCCCCACCTCTAATCCAAATGGAAAATAGGAGCACAATGCATTTATGAGTTATTGAACACAATGAATTGACTCAATATTGAGTAATCAAATCATGCGTTTGTTAGATCATTTAGTGAGAAATAAAACGAGAATAAAGAGACCTCAATATCGACAACAATGACCTGGCAAGTGAAGTAAAGTAAAAGCAAAGTAGAGCCCGGTTGATGTCAAACGTTTTCAAATCTTACCCACCATATCCATTCATGCACGTTACTAGATGAAAAGTCAAAAAGAAAGCAATGATGGTTTTGATCTTTACAACCGGTTTAGCAACTTCTTCATGCCCCTACGAACGAAATATTTTGAGTTTGACAACTGGTTGACGCCGGTTGATACTCGAATGAATATATCGCCGGTAGATACTTGCTTTTCTAATGAGGTAGACACTTTTGCATGTTAAGGTTTCCACTTCAAACCATCCAGATTTACACTTCAATTTCTCGTTGTTGACACGGTTGACATTTGACTTCATTCAAACTGACACTTATGTATCTATCTAGGCGGGCGGGCACTTAACCAAACTCAGGTTGACACAAACTATACAAAAGTCTTAATTAGGGTGTACAGACAACCCGCAACTCCGAACAGAACCGACCCTGACTAGACCTTTTCCCAAGCAACTCCGAATACTGGAAAATCGGAATGAAATTCGATAAGAGCATGTTTCTCAATTTGTGATAACTACTTATTTATGAGTGAGAAATGCTTCATGCGAGCACCCTTGGCGGCCTGCTTTTGAGACAGGGAGGCCATGCTCGTATCTATGCTTTTCATCATTGGTCTGGTCTACTTGTACCCCACCCCACAAGGTACATCTTCGACTACCGTGCTTCTTATCTTTACGCTATACATTCAGTTCAGTCAGTCCCAGAGACTTATCCTTCATAAAAAGGTAATCCACCCATATCGGACTTTTCTTCACCTGGCCTCGCGGATTCAATACCGAAAGACTTCTCTTCGCATACCGACCTGCTAATTCCGGGATTTGCTGTTCTCAATGACTGGTGGATGCCTCTTTTCTACCTTAGAAATCGTGTTTTTTTATGTACCTTCTCCCTCTCTACACCTTTTTTCCGCCTCGCCGCCCAGAAAGACCTATAGAAGAAGGAAGAATTCAATCCGTATACTCCAAGCGCCGTAACTATCGCACTTTCCAAGCAACCCGTAAATGAAGAAAGTGCAATTGAAACAATCAAGAACGGAAAAATAATTAGACTCCCTCGTCAATTGTTTGGATTGCTCCTCTACTCTAGTCGTCCTCTTCTATTTCGGGCAGTAGCTCAGCCCGTTCCGGGCCTTCCTTTACTGAATCTATTAGTAGTGGAACTTTTCGACATATGCCTTTATTTAGGCATTGGTTGTAGGTCTCTTCAAGGAATTTCAATAGGAGAAGATGCTGGTCTAGCTTTGACTTCGGCGCCTACTTCCTTACTTCTCCTTGCTACTCCTTGAGTACTCTGACTCGGCGGCAGACTTTCCTATTACGTCATCTGGTTTTCTATGACAATGGGAAGTGGACTCAGGGGCTGGCTCTACGACTAACCTCCTAACCAATCTGTCACAGTCTTGAATCTCCTTCCATTTTGCTTTGTCAAGACAAATGTTCGAGCATGCCATGCTTCAAGCTTAGTGTATATTGATGCCAAATCTAACCATGCTTCCATCTTCGAACTTCTGAAGGGATTTCACCTGTGAAGGACAGGTGGATATTTCAGAAAGAAGAAACATAACATAATCATGTGTGTTTCAATGAACAGTAAAAAGGGGCATACCTTGTCATGAGGGGTCAATTGGAAGACTTCCATCTTTGCTTGAATGATTGCTAAAAGATTCCACTGCAGACTTGAACTGTCCACGGGAGGCCTGAATTTGTGCTTTTAGCCTAAAAATACCCATTTGATCCTCTTTCTCAGCCTCATATAGTGCAATATCAGCTACTGCTTCAGCTTCTTGTAAATTCTGTTGTGCAGATAACACCTGAATTCACAACTTCCAGTCACCATTTCAAGACATTCCGTTGCATTTTCAACAGCTGCATTCAGTTTACGCGCATTGCCTAATTGGTTCCCACCATAGCTTTACTCAAGTGGAAATCCTTTGAATCGAACAAAAAGTTCGTAACCGCTAGGCAGCATCGTCCCCTTCAACCAGAATCATCTAGATTACAGATTTCATAACTGCATTTCGCAAGAAGCCCATTCTCTGGAGTCACGATAATAATAACACTCCACGTCGCCTTCAGGCTTGCCTTGCATCTTCTTCTTTCTCTGAAAAGAACTCAGATCGTTCAGATTCTTTGCCAGGAGAGTCCCTGGCTTTCGAGCCCTACTCGTGGGAGTTGCTTTATCCATCATTGCTATTGGCATCTTGGCGTGAAACAATTCGTTTATATAAACACTTTTGACATAGCAGAATCCTTCTCAGGTTGACCACTCGTCATCAGACAGTGAAACGTCCGGTCGCTGAGGGATCTTCACTCCTGTCCTGCCATCCATATCCGTGCCCACCCGGAAAGAAAGTTTGTCAGAAATGACTTGTACTTGAGGGCAATGAGAAAGTGAAGAAAATAAATGAGAGAAACAATGAAATGAAGCTATGGCTCGAACTATTGGAGAAGCCACCATAGAATATATCCATGAGCTTCTCAAGCACTTCTTCTTCCAATTACTTTGTGACGATTTCAACGTGAGGAAAAGTGAATGATTTCAATCTAGAAAAGAATCATATCTTCTTTCCCATTTTATGATGAGAATTCTAAGTCGTATGTGTACGGTTATTTTGCGAGTCTAGTATATGCAGGGTTATTTTGTACTGTCTGGTATAAGTATATACCTTGGGATCCATATATAAAACCTGCTGATTTAGCTCCACCATCACTGGATGTATTTAACACCTATCATGCCGATGTCGTGGGTTATAAGAAGGTCACATACCTGATTACTAAGGACATTGTCCAAACAAACTATGGTAGACACCTTTTAACAGCCATCATTTAACGAAGTAGTAAATTCGAATGACTACAACCTTGATCAATCTGATCACAAAGTGAGTTTTTCATGCTTATGCACTGGTATCATGGTTTCTATGTTGTTAGTAACAAAAACACTTCTTCCACTTTAAACAGTACTGCATAGATACAAGTTTTGCACAATGAATTTATGAACACAATTCATTTACAAGCTAATGAAAATCAATAGATTTCTAGGTGGAAATTGAACCTATCGTTTAAGGTTAGTAAATACATACTCGGAAATGCTCTTTTGTTAGGAAACTAAAAAGCGCCTAAAAAAGATCGGACTCGAAAAGGGGCAAGTTGAACTGTCATCAAAGGTACCACGTCACTTAAAAAGAGGAAAGCGAGGTAGACTAGACTAACGTTAGCACATAAGCATAGTGGAAAAGCTAACCTAGAAAAAGCTACCATAAGCATTTCCTAGATCTTGAGGTAGGCGTAGGAATGAATCCTGGAAGCAAACAGGAAGAATGCAGGAAGCAACTCACACCATTTAGCCATATTATGGAAACCATTTCCCACATTAACCATGCGGCCCTCCTTAGAGGGGAAACCTTAGAGGCAGAAGGCAAACCTTAGAGGACGGATGATGGTACATAGGCTTTTCCTCAATCTATAGATGCTTTAGTGCCAGGCAGGCAGAGGCAGAGCCGCGTCGGGCAACGAACAAGTAGAGAGTCGGAAGATAGTTGCAGCTAAAGCTAGCAGTAGTTGGAGCTAAAGCAAGCAATAGGTGTTCGGATAGTTGTGTTGATAGAGGTTGCTATAAGCCCTTGATTGGGGAGACCGAGGGATAGCAACGCTGAACCACACTATTCTTTTGGGGAAAGATGCTCAGGAAAGTAGCCACCCCGAAGAAAGATCAAGTTTCTAGACGATACTAGACTGTATGAAACAGATGGGCTTACTACAGCACTTATCCAATACAGCTCAGATCAAGGGAGGTTCAACTAGATTGCAAGGGAAGAGAAACGATCCAGTAGCATACCCTAGCAAGATTCCAGAAAAGATAGATAAAGTAGATAGACGATACCAGACTGGATGATACTATAGATTAGGATCAAGATGGATATGCCTCTATCTAATCAATTCAGAGTAGATGGTAGATTGATCTTGTTATTCGCCGAAGGGCTATGTTGGTCAGCAGCCAGGATAAAAGATATGTGTGAATCCTGGGAAACTGAAACCAGTGCTCTATCCTGCAGGTCATGATATGTTATTCTTGTTCTTGATTCTCTTCTCTGTTCTGGCTGTGGCAATCAATGCTGCTATCATCGAAGATGGTGGGTGGATGTTCTTCTTGTTCTTAGAAGAAAGAGATGCCCGGCCGGATGGTTGAATAGGAGGTCTTGCCCATCTATATAGTAGGTAAGACCGAGTAGGAAACGCTTCCTTTGCTCTTATGGGAAACTATCCATGAAGTCAAGTATTCAACTGATAGGGAAGATAGATCGATGAAGCGGCAGATGGAAAACAGGATATAGGCTTATTTCTTACTCCTTTCCAAGAAGAATGTCCCGTAGGATTGTTTAAACGAGATGAGAAATTACCTTTACTTTTAGATTGGAGAAGACGGTTGCCAACCCGAAGGCAATGTTGCTATGCTGCTAAGAAGAAAGGAAACCAATGCAAAGAATCAATAAAATCAAGTATAGAGGAGCTCTGCCCTAGAGCGAACTCGAATCAAGTTCATCCAGTGATAGAAGCTGGGAAGAGATAGATGCCTGTTGATGGGGAAAGTTGGTGACGAAACTCCCATTAAAGGTCATATAGATGGGATAAGTGGGGAATCTAAAAGGTTAGATAGATGGGTGGATCCGGAATGAACCAGGTAAGAGATAGGAAACCAACAGTGGTCTAGGCCGCTTTCCTTGACTTTGAGTTGGATCTCATTCTTCTTCCCGGCACAAACGGTTCCTAGACACATGGCTTCTTTTGCTTCATATCGCTGCCCCATCAGCGCCTATTCCAATGTTCCTCGTGAAAGAAAGATATCTGACCCGATGCGTCCTACTCTATTTTATAACCGATTGCTCCATCCTTTCGTCCTGATGATCGATTCCATAGAAATATTCATGATGAATACATCTATTTAGAGGCACTCTGGATCCTTCCACATGAGAACTTCTCTCAGTGACTACAACTCCCTTCCTGGCAGGCCTATTGACTACTTCCCCATCGATTAAGGTTACTCCGTGCGATTGACTTATGCTTCTAGGGCTGAAGCCTCAAACAACTCTCTACTGGTTCTATTCTTACGGACTGGCCTGATTGGTCGACGACCACCTTATGAAAAGCAGTTCCTTTAATACGCCTTTACTTGAATGATGAAACAAACCAATCAATAATTGATGGATTGGATAAAGTAGCGAAGAATCAAAAAGGAATGATCAAACGAGCAGAGCCGCTCGGAATGTGCTTTCGAGAAAGCTCAAAATAGATTCTTGTTATTGTGGAAGGACGACTATCTCATTGTGCAATGTGATTTACAAAAGGTGCGGTCATCGCCAACCTCTGAGATTGACTTGACTTGGTCTTCTTCCATGAAATGTTTGACTTTTGATCTTTTGTTCCTAGCTCTGGACGCGGGAAGACCCCCGTTAAGAAAAGCTATCCTTTCCCTCCCATATCATGTATCTGAATCGGAGTAATTGTATAATATCACCTATGCAGATTTTGATACAAGATCCATGAAAATAACCCCATTCTCCAGATGCAGGCCATAGTCAATTGAGACAGACAAGCATTACAGTTTTCTATTAATAAAGATAAGGTGAACATGGCGGCAAAACTACCTTTTGGGAAACCCCGCCCAGAGCTCCCTCACTCTACTCTAGCATCAGAAGACAAGGGAACTTTTCACACTGAATACAAGGGCTCGTCTTATCTATATTCGTAGCTGAATGGAATTCAGCCATTAAGGAAGAGGTTATTCAGCCGGGGGATCGAAATCCGATCATCTCGTCAAAAAATGGGAAGTCTTGGTTGGTATCTTCATTCGAGTTGGATTCTTCTATACGAAATGAGTTTTAGTTTGGACATAGCCTTGCGCTGCAACTCGAAATGCTAGTGAATTAGCTAGTTTCTACTTTCAACAATTTATTTATCTGCTTCTTCTCCTTTTGCTTTGTTTTTACCCTCCATCCACTTCAGCTTCCTTTGCGCAAACCAACACCTATTTGGATTCGCTTGAGAAGAGCGCATTCTTGAGATGCTAAGGGCTGACCAAAGGGTTAACTAAACTAATAAGATCTCTTCTTCCTTCTCTTTTATGCTTCAGCGAATCGACTTCTTCTCGATGATGGACATTCCACAGGCATTTCTAGAGTCAGATTCATGTGCAGCCCAAGCTAGTACATTAAGGAATAAAACAAAGGAAAAGAAATAGAACGTACCTCCAGCTGTCTTTAAATAAATATCTCAACAGAGGGCTTTAGAGTCGAACCGCTAGCTTTTTGTGGCCATGGGAACCGGCTGGGACACCCTCAAACCCCCTTTTATTCTAAACTTCGGGATCGGCACTTCTCGTATAAATGGAATGGAATTTCTCGAATTTCACACAGGAGATCATCCTCAACAAGGCCTTGTGGGCTGCTGTTATGTTAGGTGTTTATGAATATGATTGGAAGGGGACTTAGACCCGATGGATTGGGATATATAAGCTTCTTCTTCCAACTGGATTGAGTCATAGTGCAACGTTACTTCTTGCTGGATCTGGATCGCAATATCAAGTTGCTTTCCTGCAGCACCTACATGGCCACATTTGCACTAACTTTGTTCACTGCTTGGTTTGACTGAGCTGTTCAAGAAAAAGGAAAGATGAATGCTGGCCTTCTACGAGTTGCCTTAGTAAGAAAGTTCCTCCTTCTCGCTATAGAAATGATCTTTAAGACAACCTATCCGTTTCGGTTTTGAAGAAGACAGGAATGAGTCAGTGCCAGGTGTCCCCGGTCGTGATACACTAACCAACCAACTTAACCTATAGCGCTCAATCAAATGAAGTTTTGATTTCCCATATGGAGAAAAAGCTACCTTCAATCCATAGTGCCATCTTTCTCTTAAAATGACATTAGTTATGCTTTCTTCAAGATCGAGATCATCTAAGACCTATGTCTGATCCCGTCCAATAGCAGGTTTAGTGAGCACCACAGACCAATCCACCTACTTTGATAGCAAGCCCTCGTTCGGGGACAGCCCATGTAAAAACACCTGCGCAGAGCTTGGAGAGCAGAGCACTCGGGTGCGATGGGTTGATTGATTCCATAGTAGGTTTCTTAGTTCATCAGGTGTGCTCGTGCCTGAAATGCTTTGAACAAGAAGCTAGTCAGAAAAAGGGGCACGCAGCTACGCGATTCTAACTGCTCTTGGTTTTCTACGTGGGAGGATAACATATCTTAACGAGGGAGGGCCAAGGCATCCATCGGTCGTAGACTCTAAAGCCCTCTGTTGAGATTCTTTTTGCAAGCTAAGACAATGAGGAAGGTAACGTACGGATTCCAATGTCCACTCACTCAGTTCGATCGATCATTCGACAGAATCTCAAAACACAATTGGTCTTCAGCTGCTAATGAATATGGGTATTCCTGGCTCAAGGAGCAGAAAGTCTCTAGTTTTCTCGCACGAGTAGATCATCTTGTTTCCCTAGCCAGAAAAGTCTGATTCAACTGAATATCCAGGGCTATGGTCTATAATGCTACCTCGCTCAATTGAAGCTTATGGGAAAGCTGGAGTCATTGGCATAGCAACAGTCAAACGCGAACCGCGCTTTAGTTGTCTACCTTGCCTAACTCACTGAAGTTTGCCTACCTGATCTCTGCTTCATTATCACATAAATGCCTGCTGAAACAAAGGATTTTGGAGTGGAAGAGCTCAAGTATCATATTATCATGGTGGTTACCATTGCGCTATAAAGCCAGATGAGAAAGAGACACGAAGAGGACGTTGAGAGCTATCTTTTAGGACGCTTTGCGCTCTTGCTGCTTATGCGAATTTCCATTTCCGGGTGACTATTTGAACCCACACGTAGATCAGTTTATGATTCCAATGTTCTATCGACGGACTAAGTTGGTCCAGGTAGGGCTACTTCACTTAACATGGGTGGTGGGTACTGCGTGAAAAGCTGCTTTTTTAGTGAAGTGAGGAACGAAGTGTTATACCACTACTCAGCCATGGGTAGCCAAGAAGCCCACTTCCTTGGTTGCTGAAAAACCATGCAACGCAAGTCATTTTCCACACACTGATTCACACGTTCTGTCTGGCCATCTGATTGTGGGTGATAGGCAGAGCTAAACCTCAATTTCACTTGCAGTGCTTTGAAGAAGGCCTGCCACATGTTACTTGTGAATATCCAGTTTCTATCAGAGACTATTGACTTTGGCAATCCAGTTATTCCAACTAGAAGATATGAAAAACTAGACTCGAGAAACAATTCCCAAGTGCCGATTCGATTGTTTATCCAGCTTCACATTCCAATCATAAAATCCATTCTATTGGGCAAAGAAAGCCTAAACCCTCACTACGGGCGTAGAAATAATACATGAAAGGAAAAAGGGAACAGATAGTAAGGACGTACCCCTGCTACCTTCGTAGACCGCCTACAACTTTCTATTTATTTGATACGTCAGCACATTCGCCCTATCTTGCACTGGATTCACTAGATTCTGTAGGTTCCCTTCCCGAACTGGATGAAACTAATAGCTAGCCTCTTTAACTGGACTGGGCATGGAGGAAGAAGTGTTTTTAGGCTTTGGTCCTATTTCCTGGATCAAAAGATTGTTGGGGAGTCAAAGTCCTACGCAGTTCAAGTGAGAGAATCAGAGAATCGAGGGAATATTGTCTTTCCAGAATGCTAAGAAGAGGTATAGCTGGGCGGTCAGTTAGAAGAAGAGCAGGGAGCCCTACCTACTAGAACTCCACTAATGCTTTTCTCAATTCAATACGCGTCTTCCTACTTACTGGCTGTTTGCTTTATCACAGAGCTGCATCGCCCTTCCTTAACGTCACTGTTCTCAAAAGCAATGGTAGACTTTCCTGTTCACCCAATTCATACTAGTTATGATTCCAGCTGTCTTTACTGAATTGAACAACGCATGGGAATAGCATGCCTAGTCGAAGACCAATAGCTTTCTTCCCCCAACCCGCTATCTTCAGGAAAAGCTGGATGTGTGCCTTGCGAAACTGGAGCCAAGGGCAAACTAATCAATAGTTGAAGGTAGGTATGTTTGATTTGGGAAGAGAAGACCCTTTACGACAAGTTTGACAAGAAGTTCGTGGTTTACTGCGCAGTGTTCCTGTTATTAACACATCTCTTGCTCCGGCCTGTCCTGAGACAGATAACTAATAGCATATGTCTATTCAGGTAGTGAAATGCATGGATGCCTCCCACCGATCTCAATCTTAAACAGCTCCCTTTCCTTAACGGAACACTCAACCATATGTTGATTTGACGCGGGTGTGTACAAATGCTAGATACGCAGGTTATCCCCCTTCCGATAGAGGAATATTGATTTGGTCCTATGTAGATGGCGGACGGTCGCTATATGTAGATTCAGAATTCTCCGTTGCTATGCGGGGCTTGCTTCTTCTTCTTCTGACGATAGGAATAGAGATTTTCATGTGCCATTGGATTCTTGATCCAATCGTACGACTAGCTTGGAAAAGCCCTTTCTTTTAGTGAAGAAAAAGGTAGACTATTTCAATATAGGTGGATCTCCTGTTTTCCTTGATATTGTTCACCAGTGCCTTCTTGTTCTTGGAATGATGATTGCTGTACTACAGCCTTCAATTCATACTTCTCTTCTGATCGAAAGCTACAACTAGAAAATCGATTCTTCTTTGCCGGTGCGAACCCTTCTTTTGAATAACAACCATTGGCAAGACCAGCGAAATCCGAATACTAATCCGAGGAAAGCCCATCCCTTTGCTGTTGTTCCTCGAAATCCTCTACTAGTCATTGGTTTCAAAGCAAAGGTATCCGGTATAGGGGGTCGTGGGCAGGTTAGTGTTTCATTTCGATAGGTGATAGTGGTATACCCAAACCATATGGTATAGGTCTTGGAAAGGAAAGTAAATCAAGTCCATCTTACAGGATTTCTTCACTTGCTTGGGCTTAAGCGGTACCAGTACCCGGAGAATAGTTCAATTCTCTTTCTCCACATGACACCCTTGTGTTGTCAAACTAATGAATCCCTCTCCGCCCCTGCTCCGACAAAGCAATAAGCACTAGGGTATCCACCCACCCGCCAGTTCGAATAGCCGGTTTCCTCCCCTTCCGCTCAAGCTAAAGGTTCTGGGCTACGGCTTCCGGTTCCGTATTCCGATTCGTCTTCGGATAGCATTCTAAAATCCCTTTCATGCCTTGCCAATACAACTATGATTTTCCCATCGCTTTATCAGCTCATCTCTTTTTCAAAAGGCACTTGCAGTGGGCCCGGGCACTAAGGCACTCCGTGGGTGATCTACTAACGGTTGCTATCGAGTACTGTTTCCAATCAAGGAACCAGTTCTCTCTAGTCAACCTAGAACATACATAACGACTAACTAATTGATTGCTAAACTGAAGGAACGATCTCTGTCGAAGATTCTCATTCTGAAGCGGGTGCCTAGCTCTGGAAGGATGGACGGGATCATACCTATTTGAATTGAAGAACATTCTGTAACACTTGTTTTTGAGTGGGGAAGGAAAATAAGCACACAAGCGAACAACCATCTAACCGTCAGTCTGAACTCCCAGGATCAGCCCATCAGTAAGAAAAAGCTTCCGTTTCCGTTCCGTCATTCAGCAGTGGAATGGAATAGTTCGATGGTATTGATCGCCCAACCATTGATTGGAATGTCTATCGTGATAAACCGTGTGATTTGAGCCTATCTATAGGTATAACAGTGTGATTCTATAAGCTAAGCAGATGAGGCAACAAAGAACCTAACCGTCCTCTCTGATTGACTTCATCAGAAGATTCCTATGGTCTGGTTTACCTTTCTTCTTTCCTTGGATCGATATGGTTCTTTAACAAGAGCGGAACATGTCAGGCGATCCTCGGTCGAAAGAGACTCACGAGGTGCGGGAAAGCAAGTGAACAGTCGAGTCTTTACTCGAAAGTACTAATTAGATGGGGTGCCTGCCTATTAGTTACCTAACTTGGGTGGAGGATTGATTTCAGCTAGAGCTACTACTTCCAATTCCCAATAATCGATTCGATTGCACCCTGTATAGATATCAGTAGCTGATGTCGGTATCAATGATCAGATGTCGGTGAATCGATTCAGAGGCCTATTTGTAAACTAGAGAATTGCCGATAGGGGATCTGCATGATAGATCATTCATTTGACTATTATGGACCAAGGGAAGGCCACTAAAAAGACTCACCATTCGAAATCCCACTAGTAGGACAATCATCCGGCCTATCGCAGATGGCGGAAATCCAAATAACTAAATACTCGAGGCCAAGCCTAAACCACGAACTTCTTCTTGCTTCGGATCGTCTTCCTTCTTTCCAAACTCTGTGAGATTAGCGTCTCTATCTTCCGCTCTACCCTCTCCTGGCGCTCCATCAACACATCCTTAGGAGCTTCATGAAGGACAAGGGTCTCTTGAATTGGTAGGCGTCTCCCTCACTCGCTGCCCATGCCTCATCTTAACTTTACTCTTTTCTTTGTCTCAACGGCTTCACTCACATGATGAGAGATAAGACTGATCACTATCTACGGCTGGTGCTGCTTCTATCTCTCAAAAGACTCGGGATCCCTATGCTCTAGGGTTTGAGCTCGGAATAAGGCCGCTCTGCTCTTTCTTAAAAAGTGGGTTACTGATTGAACAGAACTAGTAGAGTAGAAATGATGAACTACTTCCCGCATCCGGGAAGACAAGAGATCCACTTTATCTTTATCAAGCACTCGCTCGTATTAGCGAGAAATATCATTCTAACAATTATGCGCTGTAATTGAAATCTATAATAGAAATTCTTTTACCGGCTTTAGGCTTTAGAACTAACGAAAGATAAACCAATAAAGGAGAGTCGTACTGGAAGTAAGATTCTTATGAGTTGCATTCTTAATGAGTTGCACATGCGGTTCGATCAAGGTATGAGGAATCCCGACCTTGCACTATGGAAAGCTCTTCTCTGCCTACCTCAAAGAACAACTAGCGGAGGAACCATCTTAAAAAGAAGATATTAGCACGCACTAATCGACCTGAGATTCAAATCTTTTTTATTTTTGGGACTCAGTTTGTTTTCACACAAGATCCTGAGGCTAGGAAACAAGAAATACAACTTTTTCGAAGAAAAGGAAAGGTGAAACAGCTGATTTAGTCCCGTGGTCACAGTAAACTAAAACTTTGATCTCGCCTAACTGATTCAAAACTAGAGAACACATTGCATTGTGCTTAGAAAATGGGAAAACTGGGTCTTTTTTGCACACGCCAGTACAGATTTTCTTTTTCTTCGGCAATCAAGTAGATCGAAAACGAACTATTTAATAAAATAAGTATGGGTTTCCAATGCTTGGTTCTTTCGCTTTATCGCCCGGCTAGTGCACTTGATAGATTTATTTATGAATTCTTGTTGGATATGGATCACAATTGTTCTGAATATGCCCAGGTATCTGAATAATTGAGCTACGAACCTTGATACCGGTATTTACAATATATATATTACCTATGGTAGGTGTCGGGTCTGTCCCCCTTGCGCTCCCATCCATCCTCTTACTGATTCACTGGAAATGAAATCCATCTAAATCCTACGGAGAATCTGTATGTTTCCTTTAGTGGTTCCAGCTCGTGAGGAATACGACTATAGAATTCCGTTTTCCTTTATCTAGTTGTCCTTAATGAATGATAGGGAAGGAGTCATAGGCTTGTGAGTATTTCTCTCATATGGATGGCTCGTACACCCCTTACATGGTATTGAGCATTCATCAATAAGAACCTTGGGATGGGAATAATCTAAGTGCATATTAGCTGAATCTTAC
>OU342744.1:430364097-430483832 GCA_910589775.1 Avena eriantha
TTGAAAGCAGCCGCTGTCCCTGTCCAAGCCCCAGTGGAGGCATCGATGCCAGCCGTCGTTCCCGTCCAGGCCCCTGTCCCAGCTACCGACGGAGCCACCGAAGAGGAGCCCCCCACCGGCGAGGAGGCCCCCGCCGGTCACAAGCAGATCAGACACTTCGTGGGCACCTACGATCCTGATAAGTACATCGCTCCGCTGAACCCCTACGACACCAGCATCCACGACCTATGGTCGGAGGTAACTAGGGTTTGCTCCCCTCCCCTGGTTCTTCTACCGTTTGTTAGAAATAATGGGCTAATCTATTTAAAATTTAGCTGGTATTTTCATGTTTAATATTCTGGAATTAATCATGGAAATTGTGCCTAATTATCCAACACCGTTCCCATCGTTGGATGCTAGATCTTGGTTTATTAGGATTCGCTTGTTCGCATTTCGATTGCTCGATCTTCTTACACCATCTACTCCCCCATTTTCCCTTTCTTCCAATAGGTTTCCAGCAGCGACATCTGCAGCGATGACGAGTCCATTCACACCAAGGCTCGTCAGGTGCTGAGGAGGCTGTGGGCCGGCAAGTACGACGGCTTCCTCACGGGCCCCTACTATAGCTGCCCCTTCCGCAAGGGGGGCGTCTACTGCTTTATGAGTCGTGCCGCCGGCGGCACCGTCTTGAACACCTTACTGAAGCATGTAGAGGCCGCGGGCTCCGGCATCCACAAAAGCGGCAAGCCCGAGCCCACGAACATCAACGGCTACATCGCTGAACACCGTGCTCTCAGCATTCACCTCCGAAACCTCCAGCGGGTGACGATCAAAGAGGGTCGCATGCCTCCAATTAGGCCCAAGGCCCCCAAGTGGAAGAAACTGGGCATCAAGAAGTGGCGGAGGCGCCAGAGGGAGATGGAGGCGCTGGCGAATGAACGGGTTGGATGTCTCCTTGAATGTATCTGCATCTGCCACGGCTGCTACTGCTAAGCAGCTTCTTTTGATTTTCTATATTTTGCTTGCATCCTATTTCAGGCTAAATGCATCGAACCCCGTTAAGAAACCTACTACTTTCTATCGTTGTATCCTATTTAGCTACGCACAGCTATATCTACATTTGTTTTGTTTTTTGAATGAATGTATTCTGCCTGGTGTGATTTGCTACTTTAGATTTGCTACCTGATCGGAGGCAAAAAGAGGTCCAAAAGGGAACGAATTATCGAAGAGAGAATCTTCTCTAGATTTGCTACCAATTTGGGCAAAATGAAACATATCTGTTTAGTGAGAGAGGAAAAGGGTACTCTTTCAAACTGCTAGTTAATGAGCTACCATCTTGACGAGGCCCCATCTTGACGTCTCCTTCTACAAGAAGGAACAGGATGCCGTCCATGGAAAAAGTCTTCGAGCGGTCATGTCACGTCTAATCAAGTCTGAAAAGCCTATTACTGCTACTACTACGCCACAACACATGCGTCATCGAGTGCACGGTCGTCGATGGACAGCTGCAGTTTATTGCCACTTGATTTTAATAAGACACATCCCATTTTTACGCAGCGGCTCTCAATCTCACTTCCAACTAGGGCCCACTGTAAGAAGCTTGGACGCGCTAGCCGAGGCCAAACAGCTGAGCTCGACAATACCTAACGTCTCTGGTTCATTGAGCACTCGTAGCCATCAACACATCCCTTTACCGAATCTATCACAACCCCACAAATCTCCCCGTACAGCCACCTACCTTCCCCTCTACATTTCCACTTTTAACTATCGCCAATTTTAGGGCCGTGTCAAACTTCGTACATAGAAATTGTGTGTGCGCCCTTTGCATGCGGCTCAATACAGAACTGCCATGCATGGCCCGGGAAAAAAACGTGACGTACCATGCGCATGTCGCGGTGCACGGTGCAGTCGACTGCGCGGCGTATTGCACGGTGGTACAACGAAACGTGCCTTGCTTCTATCCACCTTAGCAATAGAGCCCCTCTCCGCACACCCACTCCCACTCTCGCTCACTGTCCTCACGCAACCCTCTCCACTGTCCCACCAGCATCCGCAAACTCCCGACAATACCCCGTCCGCGCCGACGATGGCCGAGGAGGATAAGATGGCCATCGTTGCCTCCGTGGACGCCGGCGAGGAGGCCCCCGTCTCCTCGCCGTTCCCTCTCTACGCGTTGAAAGCAGCCACTGTCCCTGTCCAGGCCCCAGTGGAGGCATCGATGGCAGCCGCCGTTCCCGTCCAGGCCCCCGTCCCAGCTACCGACGGAGCCACCGAAGAGGAGCCCCCCGCCGATGAGGAGGCCCCCGCCGGTCACAAGCAGATCACGCACTTCTTGGGCACCTACGATCCAGATAAGTACATCGCTCCGCTGAACCCCTACGACATCGGCATCGACGACCTATGGTCGGAGGTAACTTGGGTTTGTTCCCCTCCCCTAGTTCTTCTACCGTTTGTTAGAAATAATGGGCTAATCAATTTAAAATTTAGCTGGTATTGTCATGTTTAATATTCTGGAATTAATCATGGAAATTGTGCCTAATTATCCAACACCGTTCCCATCGTTGGATGCTAGATCTTGGTTTATTAGGATTCGCTTGTTCGCATTTCGATTGCTCGATCTTCTTACACCATCTACTCCCCCATTTTCCCTTTCTTCCAATAGGTTTCCGACAGCGACGTCTACAGCGATGACGAGTCCATTCACACCAAGGCTCGTCAGGTGCTGAGGAGGCTGCGGGCCGGCAAGTACGACGGCTTCCTCAGGGACCCCTACAGCTGCCCCTTCGCAAGGGGGGCGTCTACTGCTTGACGAGTCACGCCGCCGGCGGCACCGTCTTGAACACCTTACTGAAGCATGTAGAGGCCGCAGGCTCCGGCATCCACAAAAGCGGCAAGCCCGAGCCCACGAACATCAACGCATACATCGCTGAACACCGTGCTCTCTACATTCACCTCTGAAACCTCTAGCGGGTGGCCATCAAAGAGGGCCGCATGCCTCCAATCAGGCCCAAGGACCCCAAGTCCAAGAAACTAGGCAGCAAGAAGTGGCGAAAGACCGGAGGGAGATGGCGGAGGCGCGGGCACTTGCAGGATGTGCCTATAGCTGCGGCGGCTACCCCTGCTGCTAAGCAGCTTCTTTCTAGCTATATCCTATTTCTGGCTGAATGCATCAAACCTCGTTAAGCAACCTACTTTCTATCGCTATATCCTATTTAGCTGCGCACAGCTATATCTACATTTGTTTTGTTTTATGAATGAATGTATTCTGCCTGGTGTGATTTTCTACTCTAGATTTGCTACCTGATCGGAGGCAAAAAGAGGTCCAAAATGGAACGAAATATCGAAGTGAGAATCTTCTCTAGATTTGCTACCAATTTGGGCAAAATGAAACATATATGTTTAGCGAGAGAGGAAAAGGGCACTGTTTCAAACTGCAAGTTAAGAAGCTACCATCTTGACAAGCTACAAGACACATACATAAACATAACACAACGAGGATTAAATTTATTTTACTAGTATCACTTGATGCGCTAGACATCTTGGCAAGCTAACTGAGTTCCACAAAACAGAAACATAACACTGACAAGTAAAATTTAATTCACTCCTCATCAGACCACTTGACACGCTTGCCATCATTATAGGTACTCCACATCCGACGAACTGCTTTATCCCAAATGGCATCTGACTTGGCTTTCCTATCTTCAGTGTCCTGCGGAACAATTAGCGGTGCATCACAGGCCTGATTGTTGCCGCTAGAAGATGCTGCCTCTCTGTTTGCCGCTTCAGCTGCAGCCTCTCTGTCAGCTGCTTCTTTAGCTGCAAGCTCTCTTTCAGCTGCTTCTACAGCCTCTCTGTCAGCTGCTTCAGATGCAGCCAATTTCTTTGCATATTCAACTTCAAACTCATATTCGGCATTTTCTACAAAGGGCTCCCCTAAGATCGTCTTCCCTCTTGCAAATAGGGCAAAACACGAGGTAACGTTGAAAAAAATGGATCTTCTTGTACAGCTGGTAGGTCACGTAAGCATCTATGGTTGCATACTTCAGGTTTATATCAGACAACGGCCACTCGTCCCAGAAATCGTGCCTATCCGTATGGAAATCTTCCTTCATTGTGTCGTACGACTCATCGAGGATTCTACTTGCGAGTGATGCCATTCCATCCTTCTTCCTTCCCCCTAGGATCTTGACAATATGATGAATATCGATCCAGTTGTGCGTAGGAAATATAATTTCCTCTTGATACAATTTCGAAAAATCAGTTGTTGTGTTGACAGTGCAGAAAACAATTCCCTTTTTTTCAAGGAACTGGCGCAGCGCTGGACATTTCCTGTCAGTCCTGAAAGTATGTAGTTTGTCATCACCAAAATTTGTAACTACAAATATTTTGTCAATCATAGATCATCATCTCAATATAATTTTGAAAAGTTTAGTAAATGCAACATCAAGACTCTCAACATTGTATTGTCATAATTTATTCGGTTTTGCTATTTTCTCAATCGACTGAACGAGTTGCACATTTCTTTTAACTACGGTTGCACTTTTCTTAGGTGATTGAGACTAAAGAAAATCTCAGTCGATTGAGACATAGGCAAACCCTAATTTATTTGGTCCTAAGTAAAATCTAGTAGTTGCAAGATGAGCAAGTGGATAAAGAACAAGAGGAGAAAACCCTAAAAGCGGTTAGCTACAGAGAGCAGATCTACAAACCAGGAGAGGTGGTAGACGAGGACGTGTTTCCGCATGGCAAGTTGAACGACGATGACTTCATTCACTTCATATGGGCGCTCCGGGGTGTACTCGAGGTCCAATCCCACAAACTTATCCTCGTCTATCCCAAGCCAACCCTCGTACATCCTCAGGACACACACCACTGTCTCCTCCTCGTTGGTGTAGACAACGTCTATCTTCTTGTTGTCATGGGTAGTGAAGCTTGTCTCTAGAGTGCGTAGATCTTCCATGGCGGCTAGGAGAAGACGGGAAGAAGATAGTAGACGACAGGAAGAAGAAGAGTGGTTTCTGCGAGGCAGGAGAATGGTGGAACCGTCAATGCGCTTTTATGGTAGGGGTTAACGATTGGGACGGAAGTCCAAGGAGAGACGCGTGGCAGTGGCCGTTCTAGCTTCTGAGTAAACAAAAAATAATTATAACGCCGATAAATAGGCCCTGTTTTGTCACATCAATACACTAGGTAGGGGGCGTTGTCATATCCACTGTGCCAACGCTGCAAGCCTACGTGATAGCCACCCCGCCTAAGCGACAGGAGCGACATAACGACGAACTGACAGGGGGGCTCCAACTTGACGCCCATTAGCCTGTTTTTTTGTATTGAAACGTAAAGTTGAATTCGTGCCGAAAAAGACCCTTTGAGTATTTGGCACACCAACTGTAGTCATCCCGGCTAATTTCAGGGAACTTGGGTACCGCGTTGCCTGTACATCCCAACTTTCGGGCCGCAAAGTGATAATCTCGTGAAACTGGGAGTGGTTCATGAATAGAAAAGACATGCACTGACACTGGGTGTGGTTCATGAAAAGAACAAACATGCAATCACACTGGTGGATCCTTATGTGGTTTATGGAAGGAACAAACATGCAATCACACTAGGTGGATCCATATGTGGTTTATGGAGGTAACACACATGCAATGACACTGGGTGTGGTTCATGAAAAGAACAGACATGCAATGACACTGGTAGATCCTTATGTGGTTCATGAAAAGAACATACATGCAATGACACTGGTGGATCCTTATGTGGTTTGTTTAGAGGAACAAACATGCAATGACTCTAGCCGTGGTTCATGAAAAGAACATACATGCAATGACACCGGGTGTGGTTCATGAAAAGAACAGACATGCAATGACTTATGTGGTTTGTTTAGAAGAACACACATGCAATGACACTGGGTGTGGTTCATGAAAAGAACAGATAGGCAATGACACTGGTGGATCCTTATGTGGTTTGTTTAGAAGAACACGGATGCAATGACACTAGGTGTGGTTCATGAAAAGAACAGACACGCAATGACACTGGTGGATCCTTACGTGGTTTGTTTAGAGGAACAGACATGCAATCACACTAGGTGGATCCATATGTGGTTTATGGAAGTAAAATACATGCAATGATTCTAGCTGTGATTCATGAAAAGAACAGACATGCAATTACACTGGTGGATCCTTATGTGGTTCATGAAAAGAATAGACAGGCAATGACACTGGTGGATCCTTATGTGGTTTGTTTAGAAGAAGACACATGCAATGACACTAGGTGTGGATCATGAGAAGAACACACATCCAATGACACTGGTGGATCCTTATGTGGTTTGTTTAGAGGAACAGACATGCAGTCACACTAGGTGGATCCATATGTGGTTTATGGAAGTAAAAGACATGCAATGACTCTAGTAGATCCTTATGTGGTTCATGAAAAGAACAGACATGCAGTGAAACTAGGTGTGGTTCATGAATAGAAAAGACATGCACTAACACTGGGTGTGGTTCATGAAAAGAACAGACATGCAATCACACTGGTGGATCCTTATGTGGTTTATGGAAAGAACAAACATGCAATCACACTAGGTGGATCCATATGTTGTTTATGGAAGTAACACACACGCAATGACACTGGGTGTGGTTCATGAAAAGAACATACATGCAATGACACTGGTAGATCCTTATGTGGTTCATGAAAAGAACAGACATGCAATGACACTGGTGGATCCTTATGTGGTTTGTTTAGAGGAACAGACATGGAATGACTCTAGCCGTGGTTCATGAAAAGAATAGACATGCAATGACACCGGGTGTGGTTCATGAAAAGAACAGACATGCAATGACATATGTGGTTTGTTTAGAAGAACACACATGCAATGACACTGGGTGTGGTTCATGAAAAGAACAGATAGGCAATGACACTGGTGGATACTTATGTGGTTTGTTTAGAAGAACACGCATGCAATGACACTGGGTGTGGTTCATGAAAACAACAGACACGCAATGACACTGGTGGATCCTTATGTGATTTGTTTAGAGGAACAAACATGCAATCACACTAGGTGGATCCATATGTGGTTTATGGAAGTAAAAGACATGTAAAGACTCTAGCTGTGATTCATGAAAAGCACAAACATGCAATGACACTGGTGGATCCTTATGTGGTTCATGAAAAGAACAGACATGCAATGACACTGGTGGATCCTTATGTAGTTTGTTTAGAAGAACACACATGCAATGACACTGGGTGTGGTTCATGAGAAGAACACACATCCAATGACACTGGTGGATCCTTATGTGGTTTGTTTAGAGGAACAGACATGAAATCACACTAGGTGGATCCATATGTGGTTGATGGAAGTAAAAGACATGCAATGACTCTGGTAAATCGTTATGTGGTTCATGAAAAGAACAGACATGCAGTGAAATTGGGTGTGGTTCATGAATAGAAAAGACATGCACTGACACTGGGTGTGGTTCATGAAAAGAACAGACATGCAATCACACTGGTGGATCCTTATGTGGTTTATGGAAGGAACAAACATGCAATCACACTAGGTGGCTCCGTATGTGGTTTATGGAAGTAACACACATGCAATGAAACTGGTAGATCCTTATGTGGTTCATGAAAAGAACAGACATGCAATGACACTAGTGGATCCTTATGTGGTTTGTTTATAGGAACAGACATGCAATGACTCTAGCCGTGGTTCATGAAAAGAACAGACATGCAATGACACTGGGTGTGGTTCATGAAAAGAATAGACATGCAATGACTTATGTGGTTTGTTTAGAAGAACACAGATGCAATGACACTGGGTGTGGTTCATGAAAAGAACATATAGGCAATGACACTGGTGGAATCTTATGTGGTTTGTTTAGAAGAACACGCATGCAATGACACTAGGTGTGATTCATGAAAAGAACAGACACGCAATGACACTGGTGGATCCTTATGTGGTTGGTTTAGAGGAACAGACATGCAATCACACTAGGTGTGGTTCATGAGAAGAACACACATCCAATGACTCTGGTAGATCCTTATGTGGTTCATGAAAAGAACTGACATGCAGTGACACTGGGTGTGGTTCATGAAAAGAACTGACATGCACTGACACTAGGAGTGGTTCATGAAAAGAACAGACATGCAATGACACTGGTGGACCCTTATGTGGTTCATGAAAAGAACATACAGGCAATGACACTGGTGGATCCTTATATGGTTTATGGAAGTAACACACATGCAATGACATTGGGTGTGGTTCATGAAAAGAACAGACATGCAATGACACTGGTAGATCCTTATGTGGTTCATGAAAAGAACAAACATGCAATGACACTGGGTGTGGTTCATGAATAGAACAGACATGCACTGAGACTGGGTGTGGTTCATGAAAAGAACAGACATGCAATGACACTGGTGGGCCCATCCTTATGTGTGTTTCATGAAAAGAACAGACATGCAATGACACTAGTGGATCCTTATGTGGTTTGTTTAGAAGAACACACATGCAATGCCACTAGTGGATCCATGTGTGGTTTATGAGAAGAACACACATCCAATGAACTCTAGTGGATCTATCTTGGCATAATTTGATTGGTTGTCACAGTTGTCACGCGGATCGTGCGCACCAACCGTTGATTCTGTGCGATCCAACGATGATCGTTGCACACCTCGTGCCCTTCACAGTACAGCGTGAGACAGCATGGACGTCTCCCTCCGCGAGACTTCTATAGGAAGGAACACGATGCTGTCCATGAAAAAAGTCGTCGAGCGGTCATGTCAAGTTGAATCAAGTCTGAAAAGCCTACTACTGCTACTACAACTCATGCATAGGGCAACGGGGTCATCAAGGGCACGGTTGTCGATGGGATGCTGCAATTTATTGCCACTTGATTTTAATCAGACATATCCCATTTATACGCAGCGCTCTCAATCTCACTTCCAACTGGGCCCTACCGCTAGTAAATTCCACGAGTCAAGGGCCCCCCTCGAGTAGATCTAACGTTGCTAGAAATTTGTTCCGCGCCACTTGCATGCAGTGGAATCGAGGTCTGCCATGAGCGTGTTTTCAATGCATCTCTAAAGTGGAGATCGTGGCTGTTTCAAAAGAAAGGGAACCGAAAAAAGGGTGGAGATCGTGGTAGCTCCCCCGCACCCACCCACCACACGTGTCCACTTGAGGACTACGATCGGTCCGGTGTTTATAACCCCTCTCGACCTTCTTCTTCCATGAGCTCGTATCATTTCCCCCCAGTATGTCTAGTCCCAAGACCCCAATCTACACCTGCCGCGTGCACCGAATCTCCCTCGTTTGCACTACCTCTTTCCCTTGGTGCGCCATGAAGCGTACACGTGGAGAAGATCCGGAGGTGAAGCCAGTTGAAGGAGAAACAGCAGATGGCTCGGTCGTCGCCAAGCAGACGGAGGCGTCTTCTCTGGGCACGAACGCCGCTCATCGCCGCGCCGTCGAGGGTGCGAACTCATCCCTCCAGCCAGTAGCCGTCGCTGCCGAGCAGCAGTTGGTAGCCGTCGCCGCCGAGCAGCAGGTGGTAGCCATCGCCGCCGAGCAGCCGGTAGTAGCCATCGCCGCCGAGCAGCAGGTGGCTGACAACGTCGTGGCCGACAAAGTTGTGGTGCCAGCGGCAGATCTAGATGGGGGGCAGGCGGCAGGCGGAGGCAATCCGGTGATCTACATCGACGACTCCATCGCCATTCAAGAAATCTTCGACGCAATCGCGGAGAATGATGAGTTCGAGGAGGAGGTCCCTGATGAGGAGTCTGAGGTACTACATTGCTAGCTTCTCTAGTCGCAGCCACAGTTTTCACTATTCATACATAGGATTTGCTCAATCGTGTACAGATTCTTTTGCTCTTGAAATAGGGTAGTATATATATGATTCGATCGGTTGATTGATGCATCTGCCATCTAGTCACAAAACCCCAATCCATCTAGTCACAAAACCCCAATCTGCTCATCTGCCATCTAGTTGAGTTCGCTAGTTGAGTGTTGATTTCAATACACAGCAGGCCTATAACATTACATTTCTATTCCTTACTGAGCCCAATGATTCAATTTTTCCCCAAAATAGTGCAAGGGCATCTGATGGTCTCGTTTTCTTAGGGATGGTTAGTGGCCTTGAGGCAGCAATGCACATAAACAATATAGGTTGTGCTATTGGTATTTTGGTTCTCCGACTCCATCGCTGAGAAAATGAGGCCCTAATTTTTTCTCTCATATGGAACCTAAATATATAATATTTGTATTGTTTCTGATCTATGAATGTGTTCTATGATGCATTTGTATATCCCTGAATATTGTTTGGTACCATTACATTTCAATTTCTTATTGTGGCCAATGATTCAAATTTGCCCCAAAGAGAGGCAGACACATTGGTGTCAAATTTTTACAGGGATGAGTGAGCGAACCTGGGGCCATGTACAAGATCAATATAAGCTGTGCAATTGTTACTTGGTTCGCTTACGCCATCTCTGTAGAAACTTATGAGGCTGCAATCTTTATTCTACATTCATAGAACTATGATATTTGAACTACATGCATGCATAGTGTATAAGAATTACATTTTAGTTTGGCACCGAGGACGATAATTAAAATTTGCCCCAAAAGAGTTCAAGGGGAGACACGTATGACAGTGTCGTGTTTTAGGGATGGGTTGGTGAACCTGAGGAAGCAATGCACACAAACAATATAGGTTGTGCTATTGGTACTTTGGTTCGCCTACTCCATCTCTGAAACAAATTATGGGGCCCTAGATTTATTATCATATGGAACTACATATATGATCCTTGAATTGTTTCTGATCTTTTAATGAATGGTAAGATGCATATGTATATGAATGGTTTTGATCATAAGTATTTTTAACATGCACCTGAAGATTAATTGTTTGGTTTTTTATTTATAATTACAATATTTAGGCTTGTTTTTGTACCTGACTATGTATATCCCTGAATAATACTTTGTACAATTACATTTCAATTTTTTATTGTGGCCAATGATTCAAATTTGCCCCAAAAGACAGGCAGACACATTGGTGTCAGATTTTTTCAGGGATGAGTGAGCGAACCTGGGGTGATGTATAACAATAATATAGGCTGTGCAATTGTTTCTTGGTTCACTCACGCCGTCCCTGAATAAACTTATGAGGCCACAATCTTTATTCTACATTCATAGAACTATGATATTCGAATTATCTATTCCATCCATTCATAGTGTATAAGAATTACATTTTAGTTTGTCACCGAGGCCGATGATTGAAATTTGCCCCAAAAGAGTTCAAGGGGAGACATGTATGATGGTGTCGTGTTTTAGGGATGGGTTGGTGAACCTGAGGCAGCAATGCACACAAACAATATAGGTTGTGTTGTTGGTACTTTTTTCTCCTACTCCATCTCTGAAACAAATTATGAGGCCCTAGATTTATTCTCATATGGAACTACATATATGATCCTTGAATTGTTTCTGATCTTTTAATGATTGGTATGATGCATATGTATATGAATGGTTTTGATCATAAGTATTTTTAACATGCACCTGAAGATTAATTGTTTGGTTTTTTATTTATAATTACAATATTTAGGCTTGTTTTTGTACCTGACTATGTATATCCCTGAATAATATTTTGTACGATTACATTTCAATTTCTTATTATGACCAATGATTCAAATTTGCCCCAAAAGAGAGGCAGACACATTGGTGTCAGATTTTTTCAGGGACGAGTTAGTGAACCTGGGGCGATGTACAACAACAATATAGGCTGTGCAATTGTTACTTGGTTCACTCACGCCGTCCCTGAATAAACTTATGAGGCTGCAATCTTTATTCTATATTCATAGAACTATGATATTCGAATTATCTATTCCATAAGTTATGTTCTTAAAAATCAACAGGATGATGATGATGAAGTGGACGATAGCAAGGAATCCAGGGACAACAAGAGCCGCTACGTGCTGAGGCGTTTACGGTGTGGGCTAATCCGTTTCCACCACAGGGGGAGACTGTTTTGCCCATTCTGTGGCAGAGCAATCAACGTGGACCTCAATAGCATGATCCAGCACGCGGAGGGCGTTGGCAGCGGCAGAGGCAGAAGCCATAGGCCGATTACCTTGGCGTGGCACGCAGCCTACGGAAAATTCCTCCGGGAGTATGTCAGGACTGGCTTGTATCCCATCGACTAGGCTGTCGCTGCCTCCTGCTGATAAACCCCTACCCTGCTAGGTGTCTCCGTGTCCCGGCCTCCTGCTGCAGCCCCTGCTTTTATTTTGTTCTAGTTAATTATTACGTGTGTGTGGCATGTAAGACAATATATCCGTGGTGTCTCTGTGAACCTTATATATTAATCTACTCCTTTATATGGAGTGCCTTAAAGTTTCTAGTGTTCAATTATATTTACTGATCATGCTCATGCACACTACAAAATATTTCTAGTTCTCGATTATATTAAAATTGTCAAGAAATACATCAACAAGTTAAATTGGTCGAAATTTTGTATTGAAGTAACTAAATGTATCACACACATAATAAACCAGAAACTAAAATCTAGTTTAAACACATAATGTATCACCACCACTTGTTGTCATCCTTGACTTGCTTCCCCTCCAACCGCTTGATGTCGCCGCCGTCCCAAGATCCCTGCTCGTCCTGAAACCACTTTCTGTCCTCCTCGCGCTTCTTCTCCTGGGCTAGCTTGCAACCAGGGCATAGCTCTCTCGCGAAAAACCCCGTCTTAACCATCCCATCTTTCATGGTAATGAGCTTACTGTACAACTCGTACGCCATGTAGGCGTCTCTGGCTGCATACTCGAGGCGCACCTGGCTCATCGGCTTCCACTCCCAGTAGTCTCGATCGAGTCGCTTCAATTTCTTCAATTTTCATAGGATTTATCGATGATTTCCGCTGCCAGATCACCCATGCCATCCTTCGCCGGGTATGATTTGATCTTGTACAGATTTTGGATGTCGATGTGGTGCCCCTCTGGGATTTTTATCAATGCACGAGAAAGCATAATTGTGTCATTTGTGATATCCACGCTAGTGAAAGTTATCCCTTTCCTACACAAGAACTCGACCAGAGCCAGACAACGCATCTCAGTTGGTTTACTCCTGCACTTAGATGGTTCTAGGGATGTAAGGGAACAAGGGATGCAGAAGTGGTGATCTCAAATTTAAATTTCACATACCTGCAGAAGTGGTAAACGAGGACCTCCTCATGTATGGCGATTTGCACGACAGCGATCTCTTGTGGAGGATTTTTTCACTTATATGCACGGGTGTACTCCAAGTCTAGCCCCACAAACTTGTGCTTCTCTTTCTCAAGCAATTGCTCAAACCTGACGAGAGTTGTCTCCACAGTCGCTTCATCATTTGTGTACACCACTGTCAAAGTCGTGGTGCCATGGGCTGGGACCAAGTGGGTCTCTGTTGTGCGTTTCCCATCGTCCATGCCTGCAAGGAAATGGGTGAAAGGAACTGCCTGCAAGGAACTACCTTTGAGAGGAAGAAGAAGATGAACCGACGGTTCCAGAACAGAGGAAAAAGAAGCGCCCCGGAAAAACTGCAGAGCAATGACCGAGGAAGACGAATGACTGCAGAAGAAACATGGTAACTGCAACTTTCGGTTCGAGAACTCACCGTGGTTACGTAGAGATCGTGGCAGTGCCGCCGGTTCAACAAGTGGGGCCAGTTCCTGCGAGAATATGAAATTAGCTGTGCATTTTTCTATGCGAGAAATTGAGAGAAGTCATTTATATTTTGTCTTTCATAATTAAACACAATGAAGTTGGTACAACCCAAGTGATTTGAACAAAAGAGATTTGCTAGTTTAACATACAACAACACTTACAGGCCCAACATGGCAGAACTTGGAGAGCCCCAGAACTTGAGCTACCACAGAGACCTCGGTATAGGTGGCAGAATTGTTGCGGGTGCAACCACGGCGACGTCGAGCTCGGATTCTAGAGGAGGAAAACAGAACTGAGCATGGTCGACAAGGTGATAGATCTCACCGGGAACCAATTCTCGTCCCCAACCGTGCCATGGGTGCGTCCACGGTGAGGGCGAGCGCCGACTCGGGATGGGGAGGAGAGCGGGGCCGAGCAGCTTCGTCACTTCCCAGCTATGCGCCATGGCCGCGACCACAGATTGCCGCTCCGGGGAACAAGATGAGTCATGGAGGCGCCAACGCTGCAAGCCTACAGGGAGGAGATCTGGGCCGAGCAGGTTCGTCCACGTCCCAGCTCCACGCCATGGCTGCGACGCCCCACGATTGCCGCTCTGGGGAAGAAGAAGACGCGTGATGGATGCAGGCGCCAACGCTGCAAGCCTAATTGACACCTAAGCGACGGAAGCGACAAGAGCGACATAACGGTGAGAACTGACAGGGGGGCCCCAAATTGACGGCCGTTAGCCTGATTTTTTGGATTGAAACATAAAGTTGAATTCGTGCCGAAAAAGACGCTCTGAGTATTTGGCACGCCAACTATAGTCATCGCGGATGATATCAGGAAACTCGGGTACCGCGTTGCCTGGACACCCCAACTTTCGGGCCGCAAAATGATATTCTCACGAGTAGGGGTAGGATATTCAATAGGACTTTTTCTCTCTTAGTTCTGTTTCTATTGCTGGCAAAGTTGTGCCTTTATAATAGTTAGGTTTGTAATCTAAGCCAAGAAATAAAAAATAGTTGTCATGTAATGTGTTTGTTTGCATCAGATTAAAGAAATGATATTTTTATTGGCTTCGTTTTCTAATCAAGTTTGTGTTTAGCTGTTGGAAATATCGTGTCTTTGTAATACTTAGGTTTCTAATCAGAGAAAAAATAAAACAAAAGTCGTCGCATAATGTGTTTGTTTGCGCGAGACTAAAAAGCGCTTTTCTAATGATTGACTTTGTGATCTGATCATTGTCTCTTTAATACTTATACTTATGTTTGTAACCAGACTGAATAAATAAATTTCCGTCGTTTCATATGTTTGCATATATGAGAAAAAAGTTGGGTTTCTACTCTTGGCTTTGTAATTGGATTTAATAATCAATAAAATATTAGTGTCGATTAACGCATTTTTTTGCTAGATATGTTTCGTCTATTTACTTATTTGCACAGTGCTGTGACTTTTTGGCTACCGAGTTTTTGACAATCAACTGTCCGGTTTTACGTTCGATTTGAGATACAGAGAACGCTTCGTAGGTCGGTTCGTGGATATCGAACATGTGTGTGGGATTGTCTCTTATATCGTTATAACCATTTTTTGGACGCACATCGTGTATGGTGCCCGTGCAGGAGGAAACGACTCTCATAGTCGCATGTTTCATCAGCTATACGTTTAGTATTATCTCGACGGCGTAGATCAGTCTCAAGCAACTTATAGATCAATCTTGGGTATGTTTTTTCTTACTTTCATGATGGACATGGTCACATGAAACTATAAGATTTTACTTTCTTTACTTCATCGACATGTTGTAAAACTCTCTGATTGACAGATTCAAATGATTTGGTCACCGACTATTTTTTCATCAACGTGTTTACCGTGTTCTGCTTCTCGGTTTGCTGGTTTGGTCTTTTGTCATGTGCTAACATATACCGCAACCATATCATCAAGCGTTCTGCCTACCGGCCGCAACCGGGAGCATAGAGGGAAGTCTAGTTACAACAGTAAGAAATATATTCTTCAATCTAAACAATTGAATCTAGAAGTATTAAAATGATAACTTATCAAAGTGTTGAGGTGACTTTGGATGAGGAAAGCGAGTAGCCGACCCACGTCTTGACAGCAAAACTTATTTCCATGGAATCAAAGAACCAATTTAGCATTATTATGTGGTGTCATCAAAATCTAATCTAATACGCTAGTATGCTTGGTTAGTACTAATAATTTGATGCGATATTCATGTTTTATATTCAGTATGCTTTGTTCATGTTTTCTTCCAAATTATGGTTCCCTCGGTATGAGGTTTGTTACTTTTTTCGATAAAGGGTTCTTTATTACTCGAGAGGTTCGACTTTACACCTGATGTCTACATAACTAAGATGCACACAATCGCAACAGTCAAGAAATACAAAAAATTAGTACTCTTGAAGAAACTTAGTTCACTTATGGTGATGGAATACCAATCCGTAGATCATGTTGCCATTCATGTTGGACAAAAATATCGCTCATTGTATTCTCCAACTGTGATATGCCGTCATAAATAAGTCTCAATTGTCAACATGTTCTACAGATGAACACTAACAGAACATACAAGTACACTGGTAGATGGTATGTGTATAAGAAATGTTCTTACCATTTAAAACATATTCATTTCTGATGAGTACATCCATCCTGTTCCACTATCTCTTACTCCTATTGACAATGAAGATGTTGCTGCAAAGAATAAATCTAATGAAATTTGAATTGGACCCATTACAAGAGCCCGCACAAAGCTACTTGAACAACATGTGACCTGACTCTTAATCGAACCTGATGTTTTACTTAATGGGAAATTTACTATCTAAGTCTATGCATCTTTGTATGATCAGGTTTATTGATAACACAAGCATTGCATGAGGAGGAGAAGAGTTGCAGGAAGAGGGACACGTACTGATTTCCAATATCAACAAGTGCGCGATGGAGGAGCGGGAGGCAGACACACTAGGAGGCAACATGTAAATAATGTATGAGCAAGAGAGAGATGTGACGTACAAATAATTACACGTTTGAGGTGTTTCTTGATGTTTGGCCTACGTGCCAATTAGGCCAAACCCATATGTGGGTATGTTTGTATAAGTTTGAGTCGAACCGAATCTGTTTGGGCCCAGAACTAGCTGTTTTAGGCCTGTTTAGTGGGGAGGATGCCCCTACCCCGATATAAATATCCGTAGCCGTCACAATTAGGAGAGACCACATTAAAATAAACTCTAGTTCCAGATAGATCTGCTACAAGCAATCCTCTGAAATACTTCGCACCAATTGGTATCGATCTGGTGTTTGTTGCTACTATAATCTGAGTGTGATTAGTTATTCCATTGGGAATTAGCTAATTGCAAGTGTAAGTATGATATGTTGTTCCATTGGGAATTAGTAGATTGTAATACCGCTTCCTGGTCAGCAGTTACGTGCACAAGTATGTGGAGTTGCGAATATCCAAAGGGTTAAGAGTTGTTGCATTTGGCAGCAGGGATTAGACAGAGAGTTCTCAGATTCATACAAGTTATCTTCATCGTCTACATTGCCATCTATCCCAGCTCACTGAGAAGATCGGGTCACCCCATATCATCTTGGTATCAGATTTCTAGTGTTTACTTGGTGAGCATCCACAAATCCATGTGTAGAATAGTTTTGTTTTAGTCCTATAAAGAAAAATCCACACAAAAATATTAGGGTTCATAGTTCATTAGCATCGCCTAGATAACACTTTTCATGAGTTCTAGTTGCTGATCATAGTCTCTTTTGTGTATCCTTTCTTCTAATCTGAGTTGTAGTTTGCGTCTAGGTTTCGTTTGTTTTTATTGCTTTATAGGAGTCCCTAGACTATTTCTAGAATGTTCTGCGTGTTCTTTAGACTGTTTGTATTCTTGAGTTTTAGATCTACTAATCTATTTATCTTTGTTGAGTTGGAGTTGTAGATCCGTTTGAGTAAAAAAAGAATAAAAATAGTCCCGATCGACTTCTGTACGTGAGTTTTCCTTACGTGAGCTTCCTCAGGCGTTATCAAAAAAAGGAAAATAAAGCAGTCTCGATCGGACTTTCTTCCTTCCTTACGTGAGCTTCTTCACGTGTAGAGCAAAAAAAGGTTCTGATCGCTACCTCACGCTTTCCCACAGACATCCTCTATCCTTTAGCGTGAAAGAAAAAAATATCAAACGTTGTTCACGCTGACCCTAGACGGTGTCTGCACTCTAGCAAAAATTTTCCCCCTACCACGGCCGGATTTTGGCCAGAATCTGCCGTGGCAGAGACCAATTTCCAGGTCAATTTGTTTCTTTTTTCTTTCTTTTTTACCGAGTTCACATAGCATACCTATCCTTTCTTGGTTTTTAAAACTATCCTACGAGACTAGCTTCCTTGGTGCTCTACGGGCTGTTCAGCTTAGCAATCTTGTGCCCGTTTTGTGGAGTCATTACTGGCGTCTCTCCTTATGCATTGCAACACAAGCATTACTCCGACATACCTCAATTTTTAGCTCAGTTTCATAGTTGCAATTGCTTCATTTATCTCCACATGTGTGTTTTCGTCGGTCTTTGTCATATGATCAACACTAGGATTTCTGAATTTGTGTTGTTAGGTATCCCAACCAAACTCCACCATATACCTGATTTGTTGTGTGATAGTTTCTTGTACCCTAGGTATTCGCTTCATCACATCCGTGCACATAGCTATTAATCCAAGTTGGTAAGCTTCTCTAATTCACTTTAATGTAAGATTCCTCTTAGTTCAAGTTGAGTGAGTTGTGAGAGTTCCACAACCAGATTTTGTTTTGTGCACTAATGTACTAATCATGTATTATAGTTCTTCTTTTGATGTGAACCACATAATGAATATGAACCACTTCATGACACATGAAGCAAGTGTTCGCATACACCACATATGGCATAGAGGATTGTATTGAGGGCATGGATTTGAAGCTGAATGAGAGTAATACCTTAGTTGCCAATATTCAGACACAAGTCACGGGGATTCAAACAAGTTTCCAAGCTTTGACATAGTCCGTGAATGGTTTGAGGGTGCTAGTGAAGCAACAACAACACCCACGTGCTGAGGATGATAATGCTAGCATCAATGATGATAATGTGGCCACTGCCCCAGCGTTTGGCAACGGTCATGGTGATGGCCAGGGAGGCTATGGTGGTGCTCATGGAGTCCGTGGGCGTGGCTTTGCCCCCATAGGTGCTAAGCAGTTTCCTATGCATGCACCTGCACTGCAAGATGATGGCTTGGGTAAGCCTAAATTCTCTATACCCAGATTTGAGGGAGGCCCTGATGTTGAAGACTACCTCACGAGGGAGATGAAGATAGAGAAGTTATGGCACTTACATGACTATACGGAAGATACAAAAATCAAGCTTTCTAGTTCAGAGATTGATAGTTATGCATTACGATGGTGGGATGGCATTGTTCCTGCAAGGCAAGAAGATGGTGAGCTACCCATTTTTACTTGGAGCACTATGAAGCAGGTGATGCAGGCTCGGTTTGTTCCTACCAATTACTTGCGTTCTATCTTCGACAAGTTGCAGCAATTAAGGCAAGTTACTATGACTATTGATGCCTATTACATGGAGACGAAGATGCTTCCACAACGAGCAAGAGTACGTGAGTCTATTGAGATGAGCATGAAGCGTTTTTTCCATGGACTAAATTATAAAATCAAGAGCATTTTTTGGCACCATCAGTATCACGATATGAATGAGCTGTTACATCATGAACATGAGGGTGAAGCACAGTTTGCCGAAGAATCTCAATTCAAGGCTCGTTCTACTAGTGGTGAATGTTTTCCATCCAGATCCACTAAAAATGCTCCTGCACCAAGTTCCCATTCAGATGTATGTGCTACTACTTCGATATGACCTGATTTGTCTGTTTCTCATGCAAATAAATCTGCACATGCTTCCAGTGGTACAGGTTCAAATATGTCTATAGCACGTAAGAAGGACATGGAGCGCCAAGGGTCACTTCAAGAGGGAGTGTCCAATTAGAAAGGTGATGTTTGTTAATGAACACAACAAGTATGAGACAGGATATGATGTTGATCTGACTGTTTCAGATGATGATGGCTATGCGAGTGACGGCGTTGATGCTTTTCCATCCACCGCCACTACTATTGTTTGTACTCCGTGTGTACTCAATGTGTTTTCTAGTTCTGAAAGTCAGTGATGCAATTTGTTACAAACAAAAGCACTTGTTGGTCCAGGAAAGGTATGCAAGGTAATCATTGATAGTGGTAGTTGTCGCAATCTGGCTAGCAAGGACTGAAGGGGTTCAAGGCAGAAAACACAAAATTTTCCTACATGAACACGCCTAATGCTAGGATCGAGTGATGTAGTAACGGCCGAGGTTTCGGATACATAGCCTTGTAGTCCAAAAGCGGTTAAAATTCCAAGGGGAATGTGGTTGATGTGTTGGGTTCGCAACATAGAAAACAAAAAATTCCTACGATATTAACAACTAAGAACCAAAATCTATCTACCTACATACAATCAATGGGTGGATATACATCCATAGAAAACTTACTCTCGAAGAGCGACAAAGCGTTACGAGATTTGATCTCATGGATGATGTACTCGTTCACTTGTCGATCTCAAGATCGTGATGAAGTCCAACACCGCAAGTCAGCAAAGTATCCGTGATCGCACACACATCGGTACCCGACCACCTCCATGTCCTCGCTCCAGCAAAGCAGCGGAACCCACGGGGAACATGTACTTCGCTAATCTGAAGCCACGGGGAATAATCTAGAGGGGGATAGAGATCTTTCACGAGCAGGTGTGAAGTGAGAGGAGGAGGAGGCCTTCTATAGGGGGGAGGGGCAGCCCCCAAGGTGGTGCCCCCACCTCTCCCTTCATTCATGTGGGTGGAAGCTCCACTCACATAAAACCTTCTCCACTCACATGTCCACTCACATGCATTAAATTTCCGCCAAATGTAATGTATCTCTCATTTAATGAAACACTTTTATTTATTTTATTTAGAATTTTTCTAATTACTTTAATTAACAAACATTCACATAAAACCCCTTGCAACATTTCGATATCACATGCAAAACCAATTTCAGCAATTTGACCCAAAACAATTTTGGTGTCCAATATTTCCAGCAATGATGTTATAGTAATTTAAATATAATGACTTTGATCGTGTTACTCTACTTCGGATGAAAGTTCATCACATCATTCCACCAATGTTGTGACCTCGTTATTAACAACATCCAAATGTCCATGATTAGGAAACCTTGATCATCTTATTAATCAACGAGCTAGTTTATATGAGAGGCATAACTAGGAACTCTATATATTTGTTTACTAAACACACATGTATTAACTTTTACAATTAACACAATTATAGCATGCAAAATAAACATCTATCATATACTTAGAATAAGATAATAACAACTTTATTATTGCCTCTCGGGCATATTCTCTTATTCTCCCACTTGCACTAGAGACAATAATCTAGATTACGTAGTGATGAATCTAACCCCCATGGAGTTCTGGTGTTGATAATATTTTGCCCTAGGGATAGTTTTAGTCAATGGATCTACTACATTCAGGTCCGTATGTACTTTGCAAATCTTTATATCACCATCCTTGACATGCTCGCGGATGGAGTGAAACTGACGCTTGATATGCTTGGAATTCTTGTGAGACCTCGGTTATTTGGCATTGGCTATGGCTCCATTATTGACACACTATATCACCGTTGGGTCCAATGCACTAGGAACCACACCTAGTTCAGTTATGAACTCCTTCATCCAATCACTTCATGCGCCGCTTCTGAAGCAGCAACATATTCCGCATTCGTTGTTGATCCCGCCACCACGGGTTGTTTGGAGCTCCTCCAACTAACTGATGCTCCATTCATGAGAAACATGTACCCGTATTGAGACTTAGATTCATCCGGATTGGTGTCGAAGCTAGCGTCTACATAACACTTAGCGACGAGCTCTTCTTCACCTCCGTACACGAGAAACATGTCCTTAGTCCTTCTTAAGTACTTAAGCATATTCTTGACCGCTATCCAGTGTTCTGAACCTGGATTAGATTGGTACCTGCTAGTCAAACTAATAGCATGTACCACATTCGATCTTGTACATAGCATGTCATACATCATAGAGCCTATGGCTGAGGCATAGGGGATCTTATCCATTATCTCTCTCTCTTGTGCTGTAGCCAGACTTTGAGTCTTCCTCAATGTCTTCCCTTGCAACATAGGTAAGAACCGTTTCTTACTTCCATCCATTTTAAACTTCTTTAAAATATTATCAAGGTATGTACTTTGTGATATCCCAATTAGATGTCTTGATCTATCTCTATAGATGTTGGTACCTAGTATGTATGATGCTTCACCAAGGTCCTTCATCAAAAATTTGTTGTTTAGATAAATTTTAACTTTATTTAAAAGATCTATATCATTTCCAATCAATAATATGCCATCAACATATAATATTAAAAATGCCACAGAGCTCCCACTCACTTTCTTATAAATACAAGCTTCTCCGTAAGTTTGGACAAATCCAAACCCTTTGATCACCTCATCAAAGTGGCTATTCCAACTCTAGCATGCTTGCTTCAGTCCATAGATGGATCGCTGAAGCTTGCACACCTTCTCAGTATCCTTAGGATTGAAAAATCCCTTTGGTTGTACCATATACAACTCTTCTTCAATATTACCATTGAGGAACACAGTTTTGACATCCATTTGTCAAATTTCATAATAAAAAAATGCAGCAATTTCTACCACAATCCAAACCGACTTTAGCATCGCTATATGAGAGAAAGTCTCATCATAGTCAACTCCTTGATTTTTTCAAAACCCCTTTGTGACAAGTCGAGCTTTACATATGGTCACGTTACCATCAGCATCAATTTTGTTCTTGAAAATCCATTTTATTCTCAATGGCCTTTCGGTCATGAGTAAGTCCACCAAGGTCCAAACCTGGTTTTCGAACATGCATTCCATCTCGTATTGCATGGCTTCTAGCCATTATTTCGAATCTAGGCTCATCATCGCTTCTTCATACTTCTCAGGGTCATCATTTCCATCTACCATGAAATTCAGGACAGTATTTTTGTATAGTTCAGGAACTGCACGTGTCCTACTTGACTTGCGAGGTTCAGTAGTGTCCTCTTTCCGAGTTTCATGATCTTTATCATTAGTTCCCTCTTCATCTGGAGAAGTCAACTCCGGAACAATTTTCGGCGCCACGCCACTAGCCGTTTCATGAAGAGAAGGTTCATAACCTCTTTGAGTTCTACCTTCTGACTACTCACACCATTCGCGAGAAACTCCTTCTCTAGAAAGGATCCATTCTTGGAAATAAAAACCTTGCCCTCCGATTTGTGATAGAAGAAATACCCAATTGCTTCTTTAGGGTATCCTATGAAGACGTATTTTTCCGCTTTGGGTTTGAATTTATCAGGTTGAAGTATCTTCACATAAACATCGCATCCCCAAATTTTTAGAAATGGCAGCTTTGGTTTGTTTCCAAACCATAATTCATATGGTGTCATTTCAACGGATTTAGACGGTGCCCTATTTAAAGTGAATTCAGCAGTTTCCAATGCATAACCCCAAAACCGAAGTGGCAAGTCAGTCAGAGACATCATAGATCGAACCATATCTAATAAGGTATGATTATGATGCTATGATACACCATTACATTGTGGTGTTCCAGCAGGCGTGAGTGGTGAAACTATTCCACACTCTCTCATGTGTGTGCCAAACTCGTACTTAGATATTGACCTCCACGATCAAATTGTAGGATTTTAATCTTTCTATTATGATGATTTTCCACTTCACTCTTAAATTCTTTGAACTTTTCAAAGGTTCCAGACTTGTGTTTGATCAACTAGGTATACCTATATCTACTCAAATCATCCGTGAAAGTAAAAAAATAATGATATCGACCTCGCACCGAGACACTCATTGGACCACATACATCAGTATGTATGATTTCCAATAAATCTGTTGCTCGTTCCATTGTACCGAAAAACGGGGTTCTAGTCATCTTTCCCATAAGGCATGGCTCCCATGTATCAAATAATTCAAAATCAAGTGATTCTAAAAGTCCATAAGAATGGAGCTTCTTCATGCGTTTTATGCCAATATGACCTAGACGGCAGTGCCACATATATGCTGATATCTCATCATTAAGTTTAATCCTTTTGGCATCTACATTATGAATATGTGTATTACTATTGTCGAGATTTAAAAGAAATAAACCATTCATCATAGGTGCACATGACCATAAAATATATTATTCAAATAAATCTAGCACCCATTGTTTTCATATTTAAAGTAATAACTGTTTTGTAATAAACACGATCCACATACAATGTTCAGCTCAACGCAGGCACCAAATAAAAATTATTGATGTTTAAAACTAATCCAGATGGTAAATGGAGAGGCAGCGTTCCGACGGTGATCGCATCACCTCTTGATCCATTGCCAACACGCATTGTTACCTCATCCCTTGCTAGTGGTCGCTTGTTCCACAACCCCTGATTTGAGTTACATATATTATCAACCGATCAAGTATCAAATACCCAGGTGCTATTGCGAGTACTAGTCAAGTACACATCAATAACATGTATATCAAATATACCTTTGTTCATCTTGCCGGCCTTCTTTTTTGCCAAATATTTGGGCCAGTTGCGCTTCCAGTGGCTAGTACTCTTACAATAGTAGCACTCGCTACTTAGGGCCATCCCGGGTCTTCTTCTCAAGCGCAGCAACATATTTCCCGCCCTTATTGAAGTTACCCTTCTATTTACCCTTCTTGTCCTTCTTGAAACCGATGGTCTTATTGATCATCAAGACTTGATGTTCTTTCCTAATCTCCACTTCAGCAGTCTTAAGCATTAACAAAAGCTTGCGGAGAGACTTCATACCCTGCATGTTATAATTCATCATGAATCTCTTGTAGCTTCATGGCAGAGATTGAAGACATGATGTATGCCTAATTCAATGGGAATCATTAATCCCAAGGCTACAAGCTTATTGGCGTACCCAGACATTTTGAGTACGTGCTCACTAACAGAGTTGTTCTCCTCCATCATGCACCTAAAGAAATTTTATAAAGCATCATAACTCTCTATGGCAGCATGGGTATTTAAAATCATTTTAAATTCACCAATGGTATCAAAGGCATTGCCATTCTCCAAACGCTTTCGGAGTTCCGACTCTAGCCCATATAGTATGCCGCAGTGAACCATGTTGTGGTCCTCCTAACGACTTAAGTAAACATTCTTAACATCGTCAGAAGCGTCATCAGGTGGTGGGGGGCCTAGCGGCGCTTCTAGCACATACTGATTTTGTGCAGCAGTGAGGAGAATCCTCAAGTTCAGGGCCCTATTGGTAAAGTTGCTACCATTCATTGCAAGTTTCTCTTTCTCCATGAACAAATTGAAAATAAAAGCAAGTGGTGCCATCTACAACAGAATTCACAAAGTTTCTTTAAACTAAGTTTATCATAGACTAAGTTCAACTAATCCAAATTTCATATGAACTCCCACTCAAAAACAACACCCCATGTCTTTTTGGTGATTACATGAACCAGATCCACTACACCAAGATAGATCATCACGTGAGTTGGTGTATCTTCAAAGGTGAGCATCTAGATGGCCATCCTATCAACCATATGACTCATGCTTTACCTTTCGGTTCATGTTCCGAGGCCATGTTTGTACATGCTAGGCATGCCAAGTAAGAACCTTAGTGCTCGCGTGTGTAAAACTTTCTTACACCCATTGTATGCGAACGTAGAGTCTATCACACCCAATCATCACGTGGTGTCTCGAAACGATGAACTTTCATAATGGTGCATACTAAAGTAAGAACACATTTTTATCTTGATATTCAAATGAGGGATCATCTTATAATGCTACTAAAGTGCCATACAAGCAATATAAGATGCAAACAAACATCATATGCAAAAGGTGATATGATATGTGTCATGGTGGTGTCACGGCAGATGTCATGGATAGGCTAAAGATGGGGCCAATGTGCGCTAGTGGTATCTAGGGAGGGATAGTGTAGTGATTTGACACACAAAGGTTTGTATTCTCAGGATCTATGAAGGTCTCGGATGTTCCTTAAGCTGTTTTATGGGGAGGAGGAAGATGAAGTCCTTCTCTAATCACCACTCTCTCAAAGGCTCTTCCCTCTAGTAAAAATGACTGACCCACTCCTTGGAGGTCCTGGCTCACCTTATAAATGGGTGGCCAAGTTAAACTTAGGGCATACGTGGAGAGCATATTCGATGAATATGGTCCTCCCAGAATAGCAAAATGGTGCACCTCTTTTCCCTCTCGTAAGCGTCCCAAAGCCAGTGGCTTTGGCCTCTCTACGACCGTGTTGTAAGCCTCTATCGCGCCATGTGACCCGACAGCCAACGGTCAGGCGACGTCACCTTTGTCGGCCCATACCTCTAGTCCTTGCCTCTCTGCCTTCTGCGCTCCCTACACTGGCTCTAGTAGAGAGAGAAAAGCGCTAACCAAGGGAAGATTCTTTCCTTCTTCTGTAAGGAAAGTAATAACCCGGCTGTTGCCTGGTTAACTCGGCCTTGGTGGAACCTGCAAACAAGTAACATGGTGGAGCCGACATATTCTCTATGTCGGCCGTGATAACGTTGGGTGGACAAATCCATGGCTAAGTCGACCATAACCTGGCTGGCCTTTAGGTACCTCGGTCTGCACTTGCTTTGACCTTGTTATACATCGGCAGACACTGTCCATACACCCCGGCTCGACCCTCTCTGGGGTCATCCCCCCAACATTAGTCCCCGAAGCTGGTGCGGTCTTAGCAACTTATGCTGGTAAGGCCACAGCAGGTTCAACCCACTTGATTCTTAGTTCTTCTCGCCGAGGTATCTCTATGTCGACACGTTTCGAATTTAACTCAGACGCTTACTTGGACCTCCCTTGGCTCTTTTCCGAGGTATTTCTCATTGTCCGAGTCTTAATCTTGCATCAGGGTCATCCCACTTAGATGTCTTCATTCTCTTGTACACTTCTGTGTATCCTATGTGGAAGGTGATCATTGCTTTTTCCTCATTTTAAGGGTCGTGGCAGTAGTTACTAACAGGCGCTATCAGAGGATTACTGCTCCGCATCACATCGTTGGTGCCTCTTCGATAACCACAGAGCCACGTCGCGTCACCTGATCTTCTGTGTTGTGTAACCCTTGGTGTGGCTCGCTGTTGATGGGCTCAGGAAATACACGCCCACACCGCGTGGTTCGCCGCACCCTACGATCCCACTACCCACGACTTGAGCATGGTTAAATAGGGGAGCAGGGGAGGTCCTTGGCCACTTTCCCCCACTCGCCTCTGCCTCTTCTTCTTCCTCCTAGCACTGTCGTTATCATCGCTAAGTGCTTAGCAATAGCACCATCGCTGCTGCTCTCTACTTCTCGCTTGCTTCGCCATAGCAGCGCTCTTTGCTGCCGCTATGGGGCCCTATCATTCTAGACCTTTCTCCTCCTATTCGTGCTGTCAGTTCGAGGAGGAAGATCTGGAGATGCCGCAGGACGTCGTCGCCATGGAGGAACCTGAGGAGATCATCGCTGCCCATGAGCGTGGCATCTAGGCTGGATCCAAGGCGATGCAGTGAGAGCTCTATTTGGCTCGTTAGTACTCACCGCATCCCCTCTAGAGTCAGTTGCCACCTCCCTAGTGACAAACATATCCCTTCCCCTAAAAAGGGTGAGTTCGTCATGTTCATCTCTTGCTTTGCTCATGATTTTGGCCGCCCCATTAGCAAGTTCTTTGTTGATCTCCTGGAAACTTTCGGTCTGCAACCTCACCATCTCCTAGCCAATGCTCTCTCTTCCCTCTCCGGTTTTGCCTCCGGGGTTGAGGGATACCTCCTCCTTTGGCCTGATGTCAACATCTGGGCCAAATACTTCCAGTTCAAGGCCAACGTTGTTCCCAACAAGAATCTCCGTCCGAGTGAGAAATCCTTGACCCAGTGTAGGGCGACAACCATCTCACCCCGAAAGAGCTCCAACTTCCCCCGGATTACTGGCCTTGAGTCTTGCAAGGGGTGGGCGAGGAAAAGATCTAGATCCCTGCCTTTTCTGTGTGAAGAATGATACCTCGGAGGACAAGATCCGGATACCGGCCTTTTCTCTTAGTGTTACTACCAAGAAGAATTGGGATCTCGACCCCAAACAGGACAACAGTTTCATCAACCTCGTGGCGAATCGCGTCCTCGAGCTGACAGATGCCACGTTAACCGGTGAGGATTTGATGGTCACATTCATCCGCAGCCGGGTTTGCCCGCTCCAGCGAAGGAGGCACAAGATATGGGACATGAACAACCCTTGTGATCCTAACCGGGTTTCTTCGGTTGAGTTATCTCATGCTCAAATCTATCGCTGAGTCAAGTCAATCTTCAATACACCCATGATCGAGGATCAGGAATGGGAAATGGAGCCCTGATGGCTCAGGATATCTCGATCTCGTTGGGGAACCCCAAGAGGAAGGTATGATGAGCACAACAACAAGTTACCCTCAGTTATGAAACCAAGGTTATCGAACCAGTAGGAGCAAGTAAACACCTCCAAGGTGTTGTTGCCAACTTGGAATCCTGCACAACACAACCACAGAACTTTGCCCCCAACTTACAGTGAGGTTGTCAATCTCACCGATTTTGCTGAAAACAAAGGATTAAACGTATTGTGTGGAAGAAAGTAAAAGCTTGCAGAAAGTAAACATAACACAGTAAACATTTGTAGATTGATGGTAAATGAAAGGACCGGGGTCCATAGTTCACTAGTGGCGGTTCTCCTTAAGGTAGATGACATGTTGGGTGAACAAATTATAGCGGGGCAATTGACAAACATCGAGAAAGCATACATGCATATACTAATCATCTTGACTCCTATGAGATTTGATTGGGCATTACAACATTATACATAGATCGTAATCCAACTGCATCTATGACTAATAATCCACCTTCAGGTTATCAATCCAAACCCCCTCCAGTACTAAGTTGCAAGCAACAAATAATTGCATTATGCATTGCGTGTAAAGTAAAAAATATGATTGTTATATGAACAAAGGATTGCTATTTTCTCCCTAGTAGCAACATCACATCTAGTACCTTAGAGATTTCTGTCACTTCCTCAGATTACTAGAGGAATGAACCCACTATCGAGCATAAATACTCCCTCTTGGAGTTGCTAGCATCTACTCGGCCAAGATATCTACTAACAACGGAGAGCATGCAAGATCACAAATAACAAAGACATGATAGAATCAATAATCAATCTGAAATAGCATCTCAATATCCATTGGATCCCCGCAAACGCAACATGTAGATTACAAATAGTTGATCTTGATCATTAACGGAGCTCACAATATCTAAACATGGCAGCACAAAGGAGAAGAACCAACCATCTAGCTACTACATGGACCCGTAGTCAAAGGATGAACTACTCACGCATCACACCGGAGGCTTGCATGGTGATGAAGAAGGCCTCCAGGGTGAATTCTCCCCTCCGATAGGGTGCCAAGAAGAGCTTAAGATCCCGCCCTATCTAGGGATGGAGATGACGGCGGCTACAGACTCTTTTGTGGAATTTTGATTAGGTACTTAGGGTTTCTGTATCGGAGGCATCTTATAGGCGAAAGGGGAGGCCGAGGGGGTGCCCTAGGCGTCCACAGCACCCCTGGCACGGGCCAGGCCTGGCCGCGTGGCCAGGTGGTGTGGCGGCCCTTTGTCCCCTCTCCGTCTCGTATTCTGGCTCCGTGTCCCCCTTGGTGAAATACTGACTTTGGCTTTTGTCCCGTCCAATTCCGAGAATATTCATTTTCTGACTTTCCTCGAACCAAAAACAGCAGAAAACAGGCAGCTGGCACTATGGCATCTTATTAATAGGTTAGTCCAAGAAAGTGTATAAAAAGTACTCCAAAGTGTAGACAAAACATAAGAAAGTAGATAAAAACCAAGCATGGGACATCAAAAATTATAGATACGTTTGCAACATATCAACATCCCCAAACTTAACTCCTGCTCGTCCTCGAGTAGGTAAGTCATAAAAAGAAAGAATAATTTTTGAGGTGACATGCACCATCATAAACTTGATCATAGTATTTGTAAAACATTGATAGCTGGGATCATAGTACTTCAACATAGCATGAAAGATAAAGTTTTAACAATAAGACATATCAACTATGTTGTAACATGACAAGGTACAAGCAAAAGATTCATGAGTAACAATGCTTTGCAAGACGTTTGTTTGTTTCACATAAAGAAAACATAGCATAGTGGCATTCAGCTTGTCCGTCACAGCGTAGCAAACATAAATGCATAGGACACCTTCAAAGTTTATAATGGTGACTAGATACAAATAGTTTAAGAACAAGCAATATCAAAGTTATGCATCAATCAACAAGTCTTGGGACAATGCACATTAAACTAGGAATTGCCACTATGCTCTCTCAATAGGTGCATAGAGATAGAAGGTGGAGACTCAATATAAAAGTAAAAGAGAGGCCTTCATAGAAGGAAGCAGGGATTCAGGTTTCATAAAGAGCTTCCAAAAATTATGGTACTTATAGCTTTCAGCTGTCATTGCCCCTATCATAAGCATCTGGAAGTGATTATAATGTTAAAGTGAACAAACTATGGAGTATATGCTTGACAAAGTATAAGTTGGAAATTTCATGTCCCTTGAATACGAGGGCCGCTCCTCATGCTACTCAAGTTTAGTTACCGGTAAGTTCTTGTCATAGTAAGTACATGTGTATCATAGAGAACCGCCAACGGGGTACCCCTTGCCCGATGATATGGAAGAATCCCCATATCAAAATGACAAGGCAAGCAGACAACGAGCATCTCAGCAATCTTCTTGTTTACCATGGGAAAATGGTGCTTTTTTCTCTCTTTCCTCTTTCCTCATATCTCTCTTTTTTCTCCTTTTCTCAATATCTGACTCTTTTTTTATAAGAAGAATGCTTCATAGACAGGTCATTATGGTTATGCTGCAGGTTTCCACCATGATTAGGCATGGATTAGACCGGCGGCCCAAGCATTTCTCTAACACACATACATAACTCCATGGAATTACAAGCTCCCCTTTAATTTCACACCGACGACATCCATAGACAAAAGAGCATGATATCAACTAGGTACAAAGTACAAGTGCAATGTTGAAAGCGTTCCCCATGACAACATGGTTCTTCTAATCCCCAACATATAAGTGCAAGCATATACAACATAGACGACACAATGGTTCAAGTTTATTAAGGGCAAGAAAATTAAAGTGTGCCATCAAGTTCGTGAGAGCTTTAATCACTAGTTTTCTCATAACAAGTTTAATTAGGAAGGTAGATAAAAACATGAATATACTGGGAATAGCAAATGCTAATAGGTAGGTATGGTGGACTCTTGGGAATAACTTGGTTTTAGGAGTTGGATGCATGAGTGGAACTCATACTTGGTTATGGAGGCTAGCAAAATACTGGGAGCGACCAACTAAGAGAGCAATATTGGCCATAATCATGCAAAGCGACAAAACATCATTAATTAAAGCATAAAGTGATATTACAAGTCGAAAACCAAAGGATCATAAAGGCTATGGTGACTTGGGATAGTCATAACATGGTGTGAGCATGCGCCAAGTCAACCCAAATAAAGTATCAAAGGAGAATACCACAATACTATGCTTTAATATGCTAAAACAACGCATGATTCTTTGAAGGCACATTAAGCAATCTCAATTGTTTATAATATGTCATGCTACAGCAAAGATCACTCAGCATAAAGCCAAAACAATATCAAGCATGGCATGACAAAGCATATGCCAAAGTCAAAAACAAGCTCTCTTTACCACTTAAGCATGAACTTTCCTACTCTTTTCCAATCCAAACCAAACTATTTGAATACTAATGTATGAAAGAGGGAGTCCAACCAATTTATTCAAGAAAACTAAGAAAGCCAAGCAAATGAAAACCAAAAACGAAAACGAAGACGCTCCAAGAACAACACAACTGTGCATGAAACAATAAAAATGAAGTGTTTGGAAGAAACCTAGGATTTTTATTGATGAAGAAGGGGATGCCTTGGGCATCCCCAAGCTCTTGTAGTGCGTCACTCAACCGCTCATCGCACCTCAGCTCACTGCTCAATGAACAAGCGGGAGCAAACAAGGATAGGCTACTACTTGAAAGCTGCCTTAAGAAACTCCAATTTAGCCTCTCTCTTTTGAGGTGCTAATTCCAATTCCTCAGCTGGCAACTTCTTCTACCAAGCAAGGGATGCTTGTACTTCTTGGATATTTCTTGGGATGACACGCGTGGCATCCCCAAGCTTGAGCTTTATCCATTCTTCATCTCATTACATCATTCTCTCCATACACCTGAAAATTTCCCTTTATACAAAACTTCACACAATCTTTATTAGCAACATTAGTGCACTCAAGATAATAAGTCTTTGGGTTCAGTTTCAACACTAATAAAACTTCCATTAAAACACAAAATACTGTATCACTTCCCTTGAAAAGCTCGATTCCCCAAAGAGAACCCAAAAAGGAACCAAAAGGAAGCAAATGCAAATAATTGCAGAAATCTGTGAAAATAGACCAGTAGGTAAAAACCAATTTTTTCGAAGACCTTCTGTTGCTCAAATTGAAAAGTGTTGAACTAACGAAAGTTATATAACAACCTGGGGCATTATCCCAAACATTCACGCCTCAAAACGACCTACAGAGATTTTACACGAATTTTTACAGTGAAGCACAAAAATCTGTTTCGGGACAGGAACTTTCCCAAGCATTACTTCTCTCTCATTAGAGGTTACTCTTGGCACAAAAAGCAAATAAAAAGGATAAGGAGCGGTTATTACAGAGGTAATAACTTCCAAGACACATCTAAAACTTTTGGGTCATCTCCCAATAAGTACTTTTCTTTAACGCCTTTAAGTTAGGCATAAGAAGCAAGAAAAAGAATCAAGTATTCTCAAATGAAGAAGCATTAAGATTAATACCAGAAATATCTTCAACAAGGCAAGATATCTCATCCAAATAAGTTCTAGAGGATCTCTCTCAGTGCTTTTGGGTTCACTACTTTCACCAAACGGGTTTTTAGGAACAATCCAATTAAGATTCTTTTCTATGGCTTCATGCATTGCTACAAGTTTGAAAGGTATTGGTATCTTAATTTCCTCCCATTAGGTTCAGTTTTGTTCATCTTTTCTCGTGTACCAATAACATCTACACATGAGCCTAGCATATTAAAATGTTCAAAGACTTTTCTAGCTTCCTTGGCAATATCATAGAATTTCTTAAGCAAAGTTTCTAGAATAAAATCTCTCTTTTCAGGGTCCTCAATTTATTTAAGTTTAAGAAACATCACTTGCATTAAGGGGTTAAGGTTAACAAACCTAGCTTCCAACATGTGAACCAAAGAAGCTGCAGCAATTTCATAATTCGGAGCAAGTTCTGCAAGGGATATATCCTCAATATCCTCATGCTTACTAACATTATTAAAGAATTCTTCAATATTATCTTTTCCAATTATAGAGCCACTACCTATTGAAAGGTCTTTCAAAGCGAATTTAGGGATCAACTTGGTGAGCTAAGAAAGAGGTAACAACTATAGAAAGACTTAATTTCTTTGTGTTTTTAAGAAAGAAAGCAAACTTAGTAAAACTAATTTTTTGTGTTTATGATAAAGAAACAAGCAAACAAAGAAAAAAATATACTAAGCAAAACAAATAAATCAAAGTAAACATATTGGTTATGATGTACTCCCCTTGTGAAGATGTCCTTGACTCCCCGGCAATGGCGCTAGAAAAGAGCTTGATTGCTCAAGATATCTCGAGCTCGTTGGGGAACCCCAAGAGGAAGGTATGATGAGCACAACAACAAGTTTCTCTTAGGTATGAAACCAAGGTTATCGAACTAGTAGGAGAAAGGAAACACCTCCAAGGTGTTGTTGCCAACTTGGAATCCTACACAACACAACCACAGAACTTTGCCCCCAACTTACAGTGAGGTTGTCAATCTCACCGGTTTTGCTGAAAATAAAGGATTAAACGTATTGTGTGGAAGAAAGTAAAAGCTTGCAGAAAGTAAACAGTTGTAGTTTGGATGTAAAAGAAAGGACCAGAGTCCATAGTTCACTAGTGGTGGTTCTCCTTAAGGTAGATGACATGTTGGGTGAACAAATTACATCGGGGCAATTGACAAACATCGAGAATGCACACATGCATATACTAATCATCTTGACTCCTATGAGATTTGATTGGGCATTACAACATTATACATAGACCATAATCCAACTGCATATATGACTAATAATCCACCTTCAGGTTATCAATCCGAACCCCCTCCAGTATTAAGTTGCAAGCAACAGATAATTGCATTACGCATTGCGTGTAAAGTAAACAATACGATTGTTCTGTGAACAAAGGATTGTTGTTTTCTCCCTAGTAGCAACAACACATCTAGTACCTTAGAGCTTTCTGTCACTTCCCTAGATTACTAGAGGCATGAACCCACTATCGAGCATAAATACTCCCTCTTGGAGTTGCTAGCATCTACTCGGCCAAGATATCTACTAACAACGGAGAGCATGCAAGATCACAAATAACAAAAACATGATAGAATCAATAATCAATCTGAAATAGCATCTCAATATCCATCGGATCCCCGCAAACACAACATGTAGATTACAATTAGGTGATCTTGATCATGAATGGAGCTCACAAGATCTAAATATGGTAGCGCAAAGGAGAAGAACCAACCATCTAGCTACTACATGGACTCGTAGTCCAAGGATGAACTACTCACGCATCACAACGGAGGCTTGCATGGTGATGAAGAAGGCCTCCAGGGTGAATTCTCCCCTCCGACAGGGTGCCGGGAAGAGCTTCAGATCCCTCCCGATCTAGGGATGAAGATGATGGCGGCTACAGACTGTTTCGTGGAATTTTGATCGGGTACTTAGGGTTTCTATATTAGAGGCATCTTATAGATGAAAGGGGAGGCCGAGGGGGTGCCCTAGGCGGCCACACCACCCCCTGGCGCGGGCCAGGCCTGGCCACGCGGCCAGGTGGTGTGGCGGCCCTCTGGCCCCTCTCTATCTCATATTCTAGCTCCGTGTCCCCCTCGGTGAAATACTGACTTTGGCTTTTGTCCCATCCAATTCCGAGAATATTCATTTTCTGACTTTCCTGGAACCAAAAATAGCAGAAAACAGGCAGCTGACATTGTGGCATCTTGTTAATATGTTAGTCCAAGAAAGTGTATAAAATTACTCCAAAGTGTAGACAAAACATAAGAAAGTAGATAAAAACCAAGCATGGAACATCAAAAATTATAGATACGTTTGGAATGTATCAAGCCGTTCAGCCGAAGTAAACTTCCTCCCAACAAAATGTCTTCATGTTTCTTCTTCCGAGTTAAGCCTTTTGTCAGCCCATCTTTTCCATTTGACTTTCTATACTCCTTTATCCAGAAATTTCTATAGCAGACTATTGAGGATGGCCAAACTCCTTCCCTTACTTGGTGCGAGGATCGGGAGACCTCAGACGGTGAGGAACCTGACTCCGAGGAGTTCATGCCCATTGTGGACTCCAGCTCTGACCGATCTTTTGGTAAGACTTCTATATTACGGAATTGGCCGGATGATGATGATTGTGAGATCTTGGAGGTATTTGTTCCTGTGCCAATTTCTTACGCCTTTCTGGCTGATCCCCCTCTAGCTAACCCGGATGGTCAGGTCCACGATGTGCCTCCTGTGGCAGTGGGAGATTAGGACCCAACGAAGAAGTGAACTGCAACTTTGGCTCCTCCTTCCGAACCAGAGCGGGCCAGGAAAGATACAAGAGGTCCGCCAACAAGGTCGGCAGTAAACCCCCTATTAAGACCACCACTCGAAGAGCTCTAAGGCCCAAGGACCCACCTGCTGCATCCGAGTAATTCTTCCCTTTTGCGCATGTTCCCCGAGTTTCATACTTCCTTTGTCTATATTTCTTTTTTCTCTCTTTTTGATATAACTCGATATTTCTTACTATTTAACTCGGCAGGGCTGCCAAAGATATCTCCTAGAGTGGTCTCAGCATAGCCTCTCCTCTTCGTGAGAATCCACCTTCTCCTCGTCATGACGACGCTCCTGTCATGAGCCCCATCTGGGAGATCTCTCCACCTGCGTCGAACATCAGTTCACATCATCAGGAGGAGGGAAACATTGGCACAGATGGAGGAGGCGCCCCCAAGATGTGATTATGTCAGATTAGCAAAGTGCCCCTTCTGCTTCGTAGTAGGAAGAAGATGATGGTGCCAACAACATCGACGCCGAGAAAGTTTCTACCAAGGTGTCGGAAACCTCGGCACTGACTCAAACCAAAGCTCCGCCTCAACCTCAGCAGATCCCTTCTTCAAGTTCTCCTTAGCAAGCACCTCCAGCCTCATACGAGTCTCCCCAGACTCGGTGAGAAGACCAACCTCGGCAGAGCCCTCAGACCAAGTCTCCCTCGGCATCCTCGGCGGCCGAAGCTCAACCTTCAGCTCCGCAACAGCAAGTCAAGCCAGCAACCAAGGCCAAGAAAGCTACCGAGATGGCCGGGGCAACACCCAAAGGATGAACGGTTGGGTATGGGCAGCGCACCATTGCATCCATGATGCAACAAGGCAGCACTACTTCTGGCTCTGCTTCGGACAAGCAAATCACACTTCATACCAGTCCGACCGCTACCAAAGCCACACGCCAAGCTGCACATGAGAAAGGGTTAGTCTTGACTCGAACTCTCAGTGGTGGGAGCCTCGGCTCGCTCGTTGAGTATGCTGAGAACTGGAATAATGCTAAATATGTTGATGTCAGCTCGGGTAATCGGGCGAATTTCGGTCCTGCGAAGACTAGTGCGCAAATGAGAAATGCTAGCAAAGCCATTGCTTACACCGGCAAAATGATGGAGGTAAGCCGTTCGGCCATCTTTTTTACATACGCACAAGTACTTGTAGACATATCTTCTAGTCCCTGAGCCTCTCGGGGAGTAATATGTTACTAGGCCGGATGCTCTTAGGAACAAACTTGCGCAATTTTCCGTATTTTGTTCCTAGTTCCGAAGTATTTTAACTCGGTTAGTTTTCTTGAGTAGCTTCAAATATCCAATCATCTAGAGCCGGGTTAAGTTCCACTTAACTCAGATCTGAATAACTTCGCATATCTAGACCTAGAGCCGAGTTAAGTTCCACTTGACCTGGATCTGAATAACTTCAAATATCCAATCACTTAGAGTCGGGTTAAGTTCCACTTGACTCAGATCTGAATAACTTCGAATATCCACTCACCTAGAGCTGGGTTAAGTTCAGTTGACCCGGATCTGAATAACTTGAAATATCCAATCACCTAGAGCCGGGTTAAGTTCTAGTTGACTCGGATCTGAATAACTTAGAATATCCACTCTCCTAGAGTCAGGTTAAGTTCCACTTGACCCAGATCTAAAGAACTTTGAATATCCGCTCACCTAGAACAACATTAAGTTCCACTTTACCCAGATCTGAATAACTTCAAATATCCAATCACCTAGAGCCGGGTTAAGTTCCACTTGACTCGGATCTGAATAACTTTGAATATCCACTCGCCTAGAACCAGGTTAAGTTCCACTTGACCCGGATCTGAATAACTTCAAATATCGAATCACCTAGAGCCAGGTTAAGTTCCACTTGACTCAAATCTTGAATAGCTTGTATTGTCTTTATTGCTTATGCACTAATATTTTTCTTTTCAGATCACGACCAACCGTCACACCGTCGAGTTACAGCGGCTTCTTGACTCCCACAAAGATTTTTCTGCAAAGAAAAGGTCATTGCAGCCAAAGATGAAGCAGAAAGGTAAATCTTCACTCCATTGCCTTCCGTTTAGTCCTTTTTGATCTTGCCTTGCCGAGCTAACCGGTGACTCGGATATTTCCAGCTGATGTGGAGGCCCAGAACCAGGAATTGCGGTAGCAAGTGGTCGAGATCAAAGGTACTTTTCATTTGTTTCTTATCCCTTATCATTCTTCGTTCTGCTTTGGTAGGTAATTATACCTCGGTTCCACCGGGTTAAAAAATTATTGCAGTGTCTCTTCAAGATAGTGTGCCCATGCCTGATCTGATGCTCCATTTTCTCGAAGAATCAGGAAAACACTAGGCCCAGCTGAAAGAAAAGGATGAGGAGATTTCTTGGTTCCGTGCCGAGAATGAAAAACTCCAACGACTCTAGAAGACCGAGTTGGAAAAGCTTGATCAAGAATTCTCTAACAAGAAAAACCAACTTACCGGCGAACTCAAGAAAAGCAATGAGCTTCTTCAAGTAGCCGAGGCCAAGGTTGTGTCGGTGACCACTGCGCTTGCATATTTTCAGGAAAAAAACGGCTTGGTTGGCCCAACTGACTCGGATCCATGGTCTCATAGGTCTTATGTTTCTCTGTTCCAAGTTTGTTTCTTATTGCCGAGGTTTCTCTCCTTTTTGCACTTTCTGAGTTTCTTTTTGTTTGTCCTTTTAGATGATTTTCCTCAGTCCAAAGCCCGCTCTGATGTTGCCATCCGAAAATACCAGGAAAAGAGAGCTGAAGATGGCCCTATCTCCAAAGAAATCACCATTGATGAGTCCTGGGCTGGTCTTGTGGCCTGCCTCGGACCTATGAAGGTCTTTGGAGTGGGACTCCTCAGCGTTTCTATTGACGCTTTTCATGCTCTATGGCCAGATGAAGCTGATCCCAAGCAAGTTTCTGAGCTGACCGAGAGATTCTGGGATAGCAACACGCAACTCAATTTGTGGCGAGAATCTGATGCGCGTGTTGGAGCTGACACGGCCTTATCTTTTGTGATGTCCTGGTATGAAGGCATTGACTTGAATGTGCTTGGTCGCATGCGCACCAGATCCAGATGGACCACAGACCTAGCATGCATTGCATATTGTCAATCTCAAGCCTATGACCTCATTCAATATGCTCACTACCATCAATGGAATGAGGAGCCGAGTTTCCTCGAAGCCATCGATGATGAATATGTCGAAGCAGGCACGAAAGAAGACCAAGATGATTTAGATGATGCCGAGGATGCTGATGCAAACCCGGATCTCGATCCTGAAGCCAAGGCTGCCAACACCGAAGAAACCAGGCCTCTTCCTGCCATGAATGACCCGAGAGCATATGCTCCTTCAAGCAACAAAACTTTAAGATTCGTTAAATCCCCGGTATGCCGGGTGTGGATGTAGGAAACAATGGGTTATTTTGCTACCAGTTATGTTTTTATGTCGGATCAATTTGGGTGAAGTCCTCGGGTTTCATTTTCTTGTTCTCTCCATTTAGTGACTCGGCTCGCGTCTACCTTTATGCAGTGTTCGACTTACGACTCCCCGGGGTCAAAAAATTAATCTAACAATACTTGAAACTTTTAGGATTAGCTCAAAAAAATTCGGCATAACAAAAATAAAGTAAATATAGGGGTTAGTCCTAAAAACAAAAGCCGGCTCGATTACGTTCCTTTCCGCAGTCATTTTTCTTGTGCCCAGCAATTCCAAACTTATTCTCTTGCTTGCCATGAAGCCAATTCTTGTTGGACAACAGCAAGTCAAAGAGTTAGCTTTTGGTGCCGACACATTACTAACTCGGCTAAGGTGTAAGTAATTTATGCTAGCCGATGCAAAAAGAATAAATATAGAAAAAGACAGTTACTACTAAGGCAGTCCCCGAGTTTCTGCTTAGGGTGCCGAATTTTCATTGATAACCTCATTGCCGACATATAGGCCGACATATGAGAGTTTGAAATACATACACTTCTTTTAAGTGTAAGATGGACGAAGTAACGCTACATTCCATGGCCTCTTTAATTCCTCACCTAACCTATCCGCCTTATTCTTCTCCTGCGGTTGTGCATCAATGAGGTAATACGCATCATTGTGCGGTGCCTTGCTTACAATGAATGGTCCTTCCCATAGGGGGAAAACTTATGCATGCCGACAGTGCGCAGCACCAGCCGAAGTACCAGATCTCGTTCCCGAAAGACTCGAGGGTTCACTTTCTAGCTATGATAGCGTTAGAGATTTTGCTGATATATGATGGATCTGGACAATGCCAGTTCTCTTACTTCTTCCAGCAGATCAATATCATTTTGTCGGGCTTCTTGCACTTCGGCTTCTATGTATTGGGTGACCCTAGGGAAATCATGCTCTATGTCGGCTGGTAATACAGCTTCAGCCCCATATACCAGAAAGAATGGCGTATAGCCGGTTGATTGATTGGGAGTTGTTCTTAAGCTCCATATTACCACTGGGAGTTCATCCATCTAGCACCCCGCTGATCTTTGCAGCTTCTCAATGAGATGGAGTTTTATCCCGAACAACACTAGTCTGTTGGATCTTTCCACTTGCCAGTTTGATGCGGGGTGTGCCACTAATGCGACATCTAGCCGGATTCTTTTATCTTGGCATAACCAGGAAAAGTCTCCTTCGGCAAAATTTGTATCATTATCTGTGATGATACTGTTGAGAAATAGAGCAATTTTCCAAGAGATTTAACCAAAATAAAAGGCAGATAAAGCATAGGCAGAATAATAGAAAAAGACCAAAAGATGATATACATCACGGTAGAGGAACCGCCGGTGTTCCCGTTAGCGTTGGCACTATCGTCAGCCATGTTGTCGAGGAAAAGGTTGTTGATGTCGGGGAAGAAGTCGTCGTTGGGGAAGACATCGCTTTAGTCGCTATTCGTGAAGGAGTCCGTGATGAAGCCAGTAGTCGCGCTGGTAGTGCTCCCCAAAAACCTTATCGCCCTTCTCCCGTACAGGACTTGAAGCAGCGGGGTCTCGGAGGCCTACTGTCCTAGCTCGCGGTGAACGCCGCAAGACGAGATGGGGAAGATCTAAGAAGCGCAATGCTCTGAAACTGGAGGCGCAAGTTGTGTGCGTTGGTGTGTCTGAGGAGAGGAGCGACCTCTCACTCTTATAGGCACGGGTAGGCAGGCGAACAGTCGGCACCGGGAGAGGAAACGAACAGGCATCGACCGAAGCCGAACAGCCTCCACTAAGCTCGAATTAAATCTCCACTGAGTTCGTGCGTATTAAAAATACACTCACACAGACTGTTCAAATTATTATCCATTTATGCGTGGCAAAAAGAAAGAGAAGCTCTCGGCTCAAGGCATTCCCGCAACCCGCGGCGCGCGCGCGTCGTGACGAGGCGAGGCGTGGCGAGGCGGGCGGCGGAGGAGGAGGAGCGCGCGTGCATATGTCTTCTCTTCTCAAGCTCGTACAAGTGGTGGAAGAGCTCTCCTTATAAGCTGGTCCAACTTCCACTCAACTAGCAATGTGGGACTAAACTCTTGTCCCACCTCTTTGTCTTGCATGAATGGGTCAAGTGGGCCTCTAGGATTTCAGGAATTGTTGAATAATATAAATGGGCTGGGCCTTTATTATTCAAAATTCCAACAATCCCCCACCAGATCCCAGAGGCACACATAAATTTGCCTATGGTTCCAAAACATTGTTTATATACTGGTACTAGTGGAGACTGTTAAGTTGAACTTCCACCTAGAACTCTATGCTACACTAGTTTGCAACTTGTACAGTGGACTATGCCTTGAACTACAAGTTTGCTGCATTCTAGCTTTACACAAAGCCTTGACTAATATGGGGCTGCCGTGGGACTTCCCCTCGGGTGGAGGTTATGCGTCATACTCCATAGCCTTTCATGAGTTTATTAGAGAGCACCCAACTCTCATAGACTGCGACGTTTAACGATCAGACTCATATAGGTGTGTTCTTCAAAAGATGTTCTGCAGGACAACATCTCTGCTTAAACTAAGCCACTTAGAACACATTAAGATAAATCAACCTGCCATGCAGAATAGGAAAGTATTGCATCTTCACGGAGTGGTGTTTTAAAGTAGGGATACTTTCCTCTCAGTTAACCAACAGCTTGTCTCCCAATTCTAATTCACGGGATCTCCGATCACATAGAGTGGTTTACCACTGTGGAAAACTTATATTGTGGGTCTCATACCCATCTCCTTTGATGCATTTTCTATCACGTTACGTGATAGACCCTTTGTGAAGGGATCTGCCAGATTCTTAGATGTTTGGATATAATCCAATGCAATAACTCCGGAGTTTCTCATTTTCCTGATAGATTTCAATCTCCTCTTCACATGTCTTGAGGACTTCATATTATCCTTAGAACCGTTAACTTTAACAATCACAGTTTGATTATCACAGTTCATTGGGTTTGCGGGTATAGGTTTCTCAACCATAGGTAAGTCCATCAAGAGTTCTCGAAGCCACTCTGCTTCGATAGTGGCTGTGTCTAATGCTGTGAGTTCTGCTTCCATAGTTGACCTCGTTAAGATGGTCTGCTTGCAAGACTTCCAAGAAACAGCACCACCACCAAGTGTAAATATATATCCACTCGTGGCCTTTATCTCATCAGCATCAGATATCCAATTTGAATCACTATATCCCTCCAGCACCCTTGGGTACCCAGTATAGTGAATGCCGTAGCTCGCAGTGCCATTTAGATAGCGCATGACTCTCTCAAGAGCTTGCCAATGATCATCTCCAGGATTTGAAACAAACCAACTGAGTTTGCTTACAGCAAAAGCGATGTCAGGCCTCGTAGCGCTAGCTAAATACATAAGCGACCCAATAATCTGAGAATATGTCAATTGATCTCTAGTAGTGCCTCTATTCTTTCGAAGTAACACACTAGGATCATACGGTGTTGGAGAAGACTTGCAGTTGCTATACCCAAAGCAACTCAAGATCTTTTCCACATAGTGAGACTGAAGCAGTGTGATCCCACCATTATCATCTCTCAATAGCTTGATGTTTAAAATAACATCAGCTACTCCTAGATCCTTCATCTCAAAAGACCGAGATAAGAAATCCTTGACTTCCTTAATCACATTAAGATTGGTCCCAAAAATTAGTATGTCATCAACATACAAACAAAGAATTACTCCTCGCTCCCACCATAGCGATAGTATACACATTTTTCAGCTTCGTTTACAGCAAAACCTGCACTGGTTAGGGTTCTCTCAAACTTCTCGTGCCACTGCTTAGGTGCTTGTTTAAGGCCATATAAAGACTTCAACAACTTACACACTTTTCCTTCTTGACCACTCACTACAAATCCATCTGGCTGATCCATATAAATTTCCTCGTCCAACTCTCCATTTAGGAAAGCCGTCTTAATGTCCATTTGATGAACGAGAAGACCATGTGAGGCAGCCAAAGATAGTAGCACGTGAATGGTGGTCAATCTGGCTACGGGTGAGTAAGTATCAAAGAAGTCATCACCTTCTTTTTGGGTATAACCCTTGGCTACAAGTCTTGCCTTGTACTTCTCAATAGTACCATCAGGCCTAAGTTTCTTCTTAACACCCATTTGCATCCTACGGGTTTGCACCCATAAGGACGATCGGTGATCTCCCATGTTCCATTCACTAAGATGGAATCCATCTCACTACGAACGGCTTCCTTCCAGTAGTCAGCATCAGGAGATGCATATGCTTCTGAAATAGAGGTAGGAGTATCATCCACAAGGTACACAATGAAATCATTACCAAAGGATTTTACAGTCCTCTGTCTCTTACTCCTCTTCGGAATTTCATTATCATCCTCCTCAGGTTTTTCCGAGTGTTCAATAGGAATGGTATGTTCAGGAATTGTGGGTATTTCCGGATTCAATGAGTCAGGTATCTCCTGATTTGATGAGCTAGGTATATCCTTCATGGGAAAGATATCCTCAAAGAAAGTCACATAATTTGACTCCATGATTGTACCAACATGCATGTCTCGTACTACAGATTTTACTATCAAGAATCTATAGCCAATGCTATGAAAAGCATATCCCAGAAAAACACAGTCCATAGTTTTTGGTCCAAGTTTGCGCTTCTTTGGGATTGGCACATGAACCTTTGCCAGAAAGCCCCAAGTTCGCAAGTAAGAAAGATTTAATCTTTTCTTTTCCCATTCTTCAAATGGAGTAATCTCTTTGTTCTTAGTGGGAACTCGGTTTAGGACAAGACATGCAGTCTGTAATGCCTCCCCCCACCATTCCTTGGAGAGACCCGATGTGTCTAACATGGCGTTAACCAAATCTGTTAGAGTACGGTTCTTTCTTTCGGCTACCCCGTTTGACTGGGGTGAGTAGGGAGGCGTCCTCTCATGGATTATACCATGTTCCGCACAAAAAGAATCAAACTCGTTGGAAAAATACTCTCCACCACGATCAGACCTAAGCCTCTTAATCTTTGGATCAAGTTGGTTTTCCGCTTTCAGCTTTATAGATTTTGAAGTAACTCAAAGCCTCATCTTTTGATTTTAGAAGATACACATGACAATATCTCGTAGAGTCATCGATCAATGTCATAAAATATTTCTTTCCACCTTTTGTTAACACACCATTCATCTCACAAAGATCTGAATGTATGAGCTCTAGTGGCGCCAAATCTCTCACCTCTGCAATCGTATGTGACTTGCGAGGTTGCTTTTCTTGCACACAAGTTTGGCATTTAGATCCCTTCACAGTAGTGAATTTTGGGATTATATTCATTTTAGCTAACCGCGTCATGCAACCAAAATTAATATGACAAAGACGTGAATGCCAGACATTTGACACAAGATCAGATGAAACCTGATTCACGACTTTATTACACACATCTGACAGTGACAGGCGGAACAAACCTCCACACTCATAGCCTTTACCAATAAATGTTCCAAACTTAGACAGTACAAATGTATTGGACTCAGACACAATCTTGTAGCCATCACGACATATAAGTGATCCACTAACAAGATTCTTATTTATTGAGGGAACATGATGCACGTTCTTTAGGTTCACGGTCTTTCCCGAAGTGAACTTCAGATCGACCGTACCAACACCATGAACAGAAGCATGCGAGCCGTTCCCCATCAGCACGGACTGAGCCCCTCTGACCTGATATGAAGAAAACATGGAAACATCAGAACAAACATGTACATTAGCGCCCGTGTCAATCCACCAATCAGGAGAATGACATAATGAAAGAACAGTAGGTAATATACCATACCCAACATCTTTCATCTCAACGTCGCCCATGACAATATTAGCAGTCTTGCTGCCTTTTCCAAGCTGGCGCTTGTCAAAGCGGTTGGGGCAAGCAGGAGCCCAATGATCAGGATCACTGCACACGTGACAAGCACCTTTCTTCTTATCAGTCTTCTTCTTGAAGCTAGTAGACTTTGAGGCTTTGTTCTTTCCATCGAACTTTCCTTTTCCATCAAACTTTCCCTTGTTCTTGGACTTGTGTGACTGGAAGTTCTTTTTCTGTACCAGATTGGCACTTGAACCTCCCTCAGCACCTCGAGCACGTGTGTCTTTTGCTCTCGCCTTCTCATCCACATCAAGAGTACCAATGAGATCCGAAACGGAAAACTCTTGTCTCTTGTGTTTCAGGGAAGTAGCAAAGTTCCTCCATGAAGGGGGAAGTTTGGCAATAATGCCCCCGGCAATGAACTTGTCCCGTGAAACACAAGGGAAGTGATCAAGCTCTTTGGCCAGTGACTGTATTTCATGAGCCTGCTCAACCACGGAGCGGTCATCCGTCATCTTGTAGTCATAGAGTTGTTCCATGACATACAGTTCACTGCCAGCGTCCGAGACCCCAAATTTAGCCTCGAGCGCAGCCCACATGTCCTTGCCATTATCAAATGGCATATAGGGTTCAACAATGTTATCCCCTAGAATAGACAGCAAAGCAGCCTTGAACAGGGTATCAGTTTTCTAAAAAACTTGTTCCTGGGTAGGAGTAAGCTCTCCCTCAGGCTTGCCAAGAGTGGCGTCATAGCAGTTCATGTTCTGAAACCAGAGAACTGCTCTCACGCGCCACCTCTTATAATGCGTACCCTCAAAACAGGTGGCTTCACAGAAGCAACGAAACCACTTGGAGTAAATTGCCTATAATAAGGTTTTTGGATTGTTGAGAAACAGAGCAATTTTCCAAGAGATTTAACCAAAATAAAAGGCAGATAAAGCATAGGCAGAATAATAGAAAAAGACCAAAAGATGATATACATCACGGTAGAGGAACCGCCGGTGTTCCCGTTAGCGTTGGCACTGTCGTCAGCCATGTTGTCGAGGAAAAGGTTGTTGATGTCGGGGAAGAAGTCGTCATTGGGGAAGACGTCGCTGTAGTCGCTATCCATGAAGGAGTCCGTGATGAAGCCAGTAGTCGCGCTGGTAGCGCTCCCCCAAAAACCTTATCGCCCTTCTCTCGTACAGGACTCGAAGCAGCGGGGTCTCGGGGGCCTACTGTCCTAGCTCGCGGTGCACGCCACAAGACGGGATGGGGAAGATCTAAGCAGCGCAATGCTCTGAAACTAGAGGTGCAGGGTGTGTGCGTTGGTGTGTCTGAGGAGAGGAGCGACCTCTCACTCTTATAGGCACGGGTAGGCAGGCGAACAGTCGGCGTCGGGAGAGGAAACGAACAGGCATCGACCAAAGCCGAACAGCCTCCACTAAGCTCGAATTAAATCTCCACTGAGTTCGTTCGTATTAAAAATACACTCACGCAGACTGTTCAAATTATTATCCATTTATGCGGGGCAAAAAGAAAGAGAAGCTCTCGGCTCGAGGCATTCCCGCAACCCGCGGCGCGCGTGCGTCGTGACGAGGCGAGGCGAGGCGAAGCGAGGCGTGGCGAGGTGGGCGGCGGAGGAGGAGGAGCGCGCGTGCATATGTCTTCTCTTCTCAAGCTCGTACAAGTGGTGGAAGAGCTCTCCTTATAAGCTGGTCCAACTTCCACTCAACTAGCAATGTGGGACTAAACTCTTGTCCCACCTCTTTGCCTTGCATGAATGGGTCAAATGGGCCTCTAGGATTTCAGGAATTGTTGAATAATATAAATGGGCTGGGCCTTTATTAGGCAAAATTCCAATAGATACTGTGTGGATACCCGTATCTTAGGGTAATATCCTTGAGAAATGACACAGCAGTAGCTCCATCACACTTTCTTATTGGTTTTACTTCAATCCACTTTGTAAACTTGTACACCATGACTAAGATGTGGGTCATCTTTCCCTTGGCCAGCCTAAATGGTCCAACCATATCCAAGCATCGCACAACAAATGACCAAGTGATAGGTATAGTTTTGAGTTCAGACATCGACTGATGTGTCTTGCTAGTGTACCTCTGACAACCATTACATTTCCTTACTAGTTCCTCTGCTTGCTGGAAGGCACTTGGGCAGTAAAACCCATGCCGAAAATCTTTTGCCACTAGGGCCCTGGACGAGGCATGATGCACACATTCCCCCTAATGAATATCTCGGAGAATGTCTAGCCCTTCTTCCGGGTCACTGATACATTGCAAATGTATCTATAATTTTTGATGTTCCATGCTTGGTTTTATCCACTTTCTTGTGTTTTGTTCCAACTTTGGAGTACTTTTCATATGATTTCTTGGACTAACCTATTAACAAGAGCCACAGTGCCAACTGCCTGTTTTCTGCTGTTTTTGGTTCCAGGAAAGTCAGAAAATGAATATTCTCAGAATTGGACGGGACAAAAGCTAAAGTGCCTATTTTTTCGGAAGTGATCAAGTGCCAGAATATGAGACAGAGAAGGGCCAGGGAGCCACCACACCACCTGGCCGCGCGGCCAGGCCTGGCCCGCGCCAGGGGGTGGTGTGGCCGCTCCCGGCACCCCTCGGCCTATCCTTCCGCCTATATATTGCCCTCGGGACGAAAACCCTAAGTACCCCGATCAAAAATCCACGAAAGAGTTTGTAGCCACCGTCATCTCCATCCCTAGATCGGGAGGGATCTGAAGCTCTTCCCGGCACCCTGCCGGAGAGGGGAATTCACCCTGGAGGCCTTCTTCATCACCATGCAAGCCTCCGGTGTGATCCGTGAGTAGATCATCCTTGGACTACGGATCCATGTACTAGTTAGATCTTGTGAGCTTCGTTCATGATCAAGATCATCTATTTGTAATTCTACATGTTGTGTTTGCGGGGATCCGATGGATATTGAGATGCTATTTCAGATTGATTATTGATTCTATCATGTCTTTGTTATTTGAGATCTTGCATGCTTTCCGTTGTTAGTAGCTATCTTGGCCAAGTAGATGCTAGCAACTCCGAGAGTTAGTATTTATGCTCGATAGTGGGTTCATGCCTCTGGTAATCTGGGGAAGTGACAGAAATCTCTAAGGTACTAGATGTGCTGTTGCTACTAGGGAGAAAACAACAATCCTTTGTTCATAGAACAATCGTATTGTTTACTTTACACGCAGTTTGTAAAGCAATAATCTGTTGCTTGCAACTTAATACTGGAGGGGGTTCGGATGATAACCTGAAGGTGGATTATTAGTCATAGATGCAGTTGGATGGCGGTCTACGTATTATGTTGTAATGCCCAATCAAGTCTTAGAGGAGTCTAGATAATTAGTATATGCATGTATTGCTTTCTCGGTGTTTGTCAATTGCCCCGCTGTAATTTGTTCACCCAGCATGTTATCTATCTAAGGAGAGCCACCTCTAGTGAACTATGGATCCCGGTCCTTTTTCTTTACATACAATCTATAAACTGTTTCTTCTTTGTGTTTACTTTCTGCAAACTTTTACTTCTTTCCATTCGATACATTTAATCCTTTTTTTTCGCAAAACACGGTGAGATTGACAACCTCATCGCAAGTTGGGGATAAAGTTTTGTCGTTGTGTTGTGCAGGTCTCCACGTTGCTAATAGCACCGGTAGTGCGCCCTGCCAAAGCTCAGCTAGCAACACCTTTGGGGTGTTTCCCTGCTCCTACTGGTTCGATTAAACCTTGGTTTCATAACTGAGGGAAAACTTACTGCTGTGCTCATCATACCTTCCTCTTGGGGTTCCCAACGAGCTCTACGTCGAAAGTCGAGCGCATCAAGATCTTTTCTGGCGCCGTTGCCGGGGAGTCAAGGACATCTTCACAAGGGGAGTCCCTCATAACCAATCTCTTTACTTTGTTGTTTTTGTTTTGCTTAGTTTCTTTTGCTTTGTTTGCTTGTTTTGTTATTCAAAAATCCAAAAAAATTAGTTTTACTAGTTTGCTTTCTTTATCAAAAACACAAAAAATTTAAGTCTCCTTTAGTTGTCACCTCTTCCTTAGCTCACCATGTTGATCCCTACATTCATCCTGAAAGACCTTCCAATTGGTAGTGGTTCTATAATTGGGAAAGCCCATATTGATCCAAATAATGTTCCTTTAGCCTCTTTGGTTGCTCAAGAAGAGCAAGTTGATGTGAACTTCATAAGGAATAACAACTTTGGCAACAATGCTTATGGTAATAATGCTTATAGGAACAATTTTGGTAACAACAATTATAAGCCATATCCTCCCAACAATGGTAATGCTTATGGAAATTCTTACAACAATAATAAGAGTGCTCCCTCTGAACTTGAAGTTATGCTTAAAGAGTTTATTAGTAAACAAACTGCTTTCAATAAAACTATTGAGGAAAAACTCTCTAATGCTAAAAGAAATATAACATCTTTGGCTGAAGCTCAATCTACTTTGAATAAAATAGCTGCTAAACCTGAAACTAATGAGAATCCCTTTGCAGCGACTAATGCTATACAAGTAAGAATTGATGAAAATGCTAGACTATTAGCTGAATTACATGCTAAGTGGGAAAGAGAAGATGAAATTGCTAGAAACATTAGTGTTTCTACTATTACCACCACTAGTGTTGAGGCTAGTAATAGTTCTACTACTTTAGATGATAAAGTTGATTTTGATCTTGATGGTTGCAATATCTCTGAAGTTATTAAGTTCCTACAAAAGCTTGCTAAAACTCCTAATGCTAGTGCTATGAACATGGCTTTTACAAAACACATTACTAATGCTCTCATAAAGATTAAAGAAGAAAAGATGAAACATAAAGCTTCTATTCCTATAAAGCAAGAAGATGGTTGGGAACCCATCATTAATATGAAAGTGAATGACTTTGATTTCAAAGCTTTGTGTGATCTTGATAGTAGTGTTTCTATTATGCCTAGAAGGATTTATGATATGCTTGATTTGCCTCCTCTTGAAGATTGTTATTTGAATGTCCCATTTGATGCTAATGCTAAAAAGAAACTCATGGGGAGTCTTAATGATGTTCTTATTTTGGTTAACGATTCCTATGTCCCCGTTGATTTCTATGTTTTGGATGTTGAATACAATGCTTCTTGTCCTATTACTTTGGGAAGACCTTTTCTTAGAACTGTTGGTGCCATCATTGATACGAAAGAAGGCACCATTAAATATCAACTCCCACTCAAGAAAGGTATAGAACACTTCCCTAAAAAGAGAGAAAATATTTCTTTTGTTTCTCCTATGAAAACAAAATTTGGTCTTAATGCTTCTTCATTTGAGAACACTTGATTCTTTATTTGCTTCTTATGCCTAACTTAAAGGCGTTAAAGAAAAGTACTTATTGGGAGATAACCCAAAAGTTTTAGATGAGTCTTGGAAGTTATTACCTCTGTAATAACCTCTCCTTATCCTTTTTATTTGCCTTTTGTACCAAGAGTAACCTCTAATGAGAGTTAAGTAATGATTGGGAAAGTTGCTGTCCCGAAACAGATTTCTATGCTTCACCGTAAAAATTCTTGAGAGAGCTATGTATGTCGTATTGAGCTGTAATTGTTTGTGCTTATGTCCCAGGTTGTTATCTAACTTTCGTTAGTTCAACACTTTTTGATTTGAGCAACAGAAGGTCTTTGAAAAAATTCGTATTTACCTGCTGGTCTGTTTTGATAGATTTCTGCCATTTTCTGCATTTGCTTCTTGTTAGTTCCTTCTTGAGTTCTTTTGGTGAATTGAGCTTTTTGAGGGAAGTGCTACAGTATCTAGTGTTCTAATGGATGTTTATTTGGTGTTAGAACTGAACCTTAAGACTTATTTATCTTAAGTGCACTAATGTTGCTATTGAGATTGTGTGCACTTTTGTATGAAGGAAAAATTTCAGGTGTATGGAAGGAATGAGTAATGAGATGAAGGATGGACTAAAGCTCAAGATTGGGGATGCCACGCGTGTCACCCCAAGAAATATCCAAGAAGTACAAGCGTCAAAGCTTGGGGATGCCCAAGGCATCCCCCTTCTTCATCAATAAAAATCCCAGGTTTCTTCCAAACGCTTCATTTTTATTGTTTCATGCACAGTTGTGTTTTTCTTGGAGCGTCTTCTTTTTCGTTTTAGTTTTGGTTTTTTAGTTTTCTTGGTTTTCTTAGTTTTCTAAATAAATTTGTTGGACCCCCTCTTTCATACATTTGGTTTGCAAATAGTTTGGTTTGGTTTGGAAAAGAGTAGGAAAGTTCATACTTATGTGGTAAAAAGAGCTTGTTTTTGACTGTGACCTATGCTTTGTCATTCCATGCTTGATATTGTTTTGGCTTTATGCTTAGTATTCTTTGCTGTAGCATGACTTGTTATAAACAATTGAGATTGCTTAATGTGCCTTGGATGAATCATGCGTTGTTTTAGCATATTAAAGCATAGTATAGTGCTATTCTCCTTTGATGCTTTATTTGAGTTGACTTGGCACATGCTCACACCATGTTATGACTATCCAAAGTCACCATAGCCTGTATGATCCTTTAGTTGTCAACATGTAGTATCACTTTATGCTTTGATCAATGATGTTTTGTCGCTCTGCATGATTATGGCCATTATTGCTCTCATAGTTTGTCCCTCCCAGTCTTTTGCTAGCCTCCACAACAAAGTATGAGTTCAAATCATGCATCCAACTCCCTAAACCAAGTTATTCCAAAGAGTCCACCATACCTACCTACTTGCTTACGCTATTCCAAGTACATTAATGCTTTTGTTTACCTTCCACTTGTTATGAGAAAACTAGTGATTAAAGCTCTCACGAACTTGATGGCACACTTTACTTTACTTGCCCTTAATAAACTTGAACCATTGTGTCTTCTATGTTGTATATGCTTGCACTTATTTGTCGGGAATTAGCAGAACCATGCTTTCATGGGGAACGCTTTCAAGATTGCACTTGGTACTTGTACCTAGTTGATATCATGCTCTTTTGTATATGGATGTCGTCTGTGTGAAATGAAAGGGGAGCTTGTAAGTCCATGGAGTTATGTATATGTTTTAGAGAAACGCCTAGGCCGCTGGTCTAATCCATGCTGACATGGTGGAAACCTGCAGCGTAACCAGAATGAGCTGTCTATGAAGCATTCTTCTTATAAAAAAAGAGTCCTATATTGAGAAAAAAAGAGAAAAGAGAAAAAAAGAGATACTATGAAAAGAGGAAAGAGAGAAAAAGCACCATATTCCCATGGTAAATAAGAAGAATGCTGAGATGCTCGTTGTCTGCTTGCCTTGTCATTTTGATATGGGGATTCTTCCGTATCATCGGGCAAGGGGTACCCCATTGGCGGTTCTCTATGATACACATGTACTTACGATGACAAGAACTTACCGGTGACTAAACTTGAGTAGCATGATGAGCGGCCCTCGTATACAAGGGACATGAGATTTCTGACTTATACTTCGTCAAGCATGTACACCATAGTTTGTTCACTTTAACCTTAATCACTTCAAGATGCTTATGATAGGGGCAATGAGAGCTGAAAGCTACAAGTACCATAATTTTTGGAAGCTCTTTATGAGACTTGAATCCCTACTTCCTTTTACAAAAGGCTTTTCTTCCACCATTATATTGAGTCTCCACCTTCTATCTTTATGCACCTACTTTGAGAGCATAGTGGCTATTCTTAGTTCTATGTGCATTGTCCCAAGACTAGTTGATTGATGCATAACTTGTTATTGCTTGTTTGAAACTATTGTATCTAGTCACTCTGATGAACTTTGAAGGTGTCCTATGCATTTATATTTGCTAATCTATTGAGGGACAAGCTGAATACTATTATGCTATGTTTTCTTTATGTGAAACAAACAAACGTCTTGCAAAGCATTGTTATTCATGAATCTTTTGTTTGTGCCTTTTCATGTTGCAACATAGTTTCTCTGTCTTATTGCTAGAACTTTGTCTTTCATGTTATGAATGAATTACTTTGATCCCAACTTTAAATGTTTTGCAAATACTTTGATCAGGTCTTTGTTGGTGCATGTCACCTCAAAACTTATTCTTTCTTTTTATCGCTTACCTACTCGAGGACGAGCAGGAGTTAAGCTTGGGGATGTTGATACATTGCAAATGTATCTATTATTTTTGATGTTCCATGCTTGGTTTTATCCACTTTCTTGTGTTTTGTTCCAACTTGGGAGTACTTTTCATATGATTTCTTGGACTAACCTATTAACAAGAGCCAGAGTGCCAGCTGCCTGTTTTCTGCTGTTTTTGGTTCCAGGAAAGTCAGAAAATGAATATTCTCGGAATTGGACGGGACAAAAGCCAAAGTGCCTATTTTTCCGGAAGTGATCAAGTGCCAGAATACGAGACGGAGAAGGGCCAGGGAGCCACCACAGCACCTGGCCGCGCGGCCAGGCCTGGCCCGCGCCAGGGGGTGGTGTGGCCGCTCCCGGCACCCCCTCGGCCTCTCCTTCCGCCTATATATTGCCCTCGGGACGAAAACCCTAAGTACCCCGATCAAAAATCCACGAAAGAGTCTGTAGCCGCCGTAATCTCCATCCCTAGATCAGGAGGGATCTGAAGCTCTTCTCGACACCCTGCCGGAGAGGGGAATTCACCCTGGAGGCCTCCTTCATCACCATGCAAACCTCTGGTGTGATGCGTGAGTAGTTCATCCTTGGACTACGGATCCATGTAGTAGCTAGATGGATGGTTTCTCCTCCTTTGTGCTTTCATGTTTAGATCTTATGAGCTCTGTTCGTGATCAAGATCATCTATTTGTAATTCTGCATGTTGTGTTTGCAGGGATTCGATGGATATTGAGATGCTATTTCAGATTGATTATTGATTCTATCATGTCTTTGTTATTTGAGATCTTGCATGCTTTCCGTTGTTAGTAGCTATTTTGGCCAAGTAGATGCTAGCAACTCCAAGAGTTAGTATTTATGCTCGATAGTGGGTTCATGCCTCTGGTAATCTGGGGAAGTGACCGAAATCTCTAAGGTACTAGATGTGCTGTTGCTACTAGGGAGAAAACAACAATCCTTTGTTCATAGAACAATCGTATTGTTTACTTTACACGCAGTTCGTAAAGCAATAATCTGTTGCTTGCAACTTAATACTGGAGGGGGTTCGGATGATAACCTGAAGGTGGATTATTAGTCATAGATGCAGTTGGATGGTGGTCTATGTATTATGTTGTAATGCCCAATCAAGTCTTAGAGGAGTCAAGATGATTAGTATATGCATGTATTGCTTTCTCGGTGTTTGTCAATTTCCCCGCTGTAATTTGTTCACCTAGCATGTTATCTATCTAAGGAGAGCCACCTCTAGTGAACTATGGATCCCGGTCCTTTTTCTTTACATACAATCTATAAACTGTTTCTGCTTTGTATTTACTTTCTGCAAACTTTCACTTCTTTCCATTCGATACGTTTAATCCTTTGTTTTCTGCAAAACATGGTGAGATTGACAACCTCATCGCAAGTTGGGGACAAAGTTCTGTGGTTGCGTTGTGCAGGTCTCCACGTTGGTACTAGCACCGGTAGTGCTCCCTGCCAAAGCTCAGCTAGCAACACCTTTGGGGTGTTTCCTTGCTCCTACTGGTTCGATTAATCCTTGGTTTCATAACTGAGGGAAAACTTACTGTTGTGCTCATCATACCTTCCTCTTGGGGTTCCCAACGAGCTCTACGTCGAAAGTTGAGCGCATCAGTCACCATAACGCTGCAAGAAACTTGTGACACTTCTCTTGTATAACTCGGTGTTGATTATAGTATATGCCTTCTCTCTTCTCTGCACTTTCCTAGAGAGTATCTCATCCCTTGGCAAAGTTCCATCTTTCGAGAATTCAAATATTGGCTGCGCCCATGCTGGTACAGCATGGGCCGGGAAAAGTACTTCGTCAATCTCCATTGGATCAACCGACATAACCTCTACTGGATCAAGCTAAACAATCCCCGGGTTCTACAAGGCAGTCCCCGGGTTTGCTGAGGTATTCCCCCAGTTAATGTAGATTGTGGCAGCTTTTGATCCGGGGTTTGCCGGGATATAAATTGACTCGGATTCTGGTGAAGGAGTAATAGATGGTTTTCTCAGATGCTCCAAAGCAACTTCTGGTGGGATGGCCTGCCGAGATGAACCCAGTTTAGATAATACGTTTGCTGCATTATTTTCATCTCTTGGCACATGATGGAATTCACATCCCTCAAAGTAGCCACATATCTTTTGGACATGAAATCTATACAGGGTCATGTTTGTGTCTAGTGCGTCCCAATGACCAGACACTTGTTGTACCACTAGATCCAAATCCCCAAAGCACTGTATCCAACGTATCCCAATCTTTTTTGCCACTTTTAGTCCATGCACGAGCACCTCATACTCGGCCACATTGTTTGATCCTCGAAAGTGGATCTGAAGCACATATATTAATTGGTATTTCTTGGGCGAGGTAAGAACTACCCTGACCCCGAGTCCGTCCTTCAACTTTGATCCATCAAAGTGCATTCTCTAGTAGTTTGAGTCCAGCAAGGGTGGTTCGTATTGCATCTTCACCCAATCCACGAAAAAGTTGGCCACAGCCTGACTTGACCGTGTCCCTTCTATCGTATTGTGCAGCATAAGGGGCTAACTCAATTTCCCATTTGGCTATCCGGCCAATTGCATCCTTGTTGCTCATTATCTCGGATATAGGTGCTTCACATATTACCTTTACCGGGTGCTCTTCAAAATAGTGCTTAAGCTTCTTGACCGCCATATAGACGCCATATACCATCTTCTGATAATGAGGATAGTTCTTCTTTGAAGCAGATAACACCTTGCTTAGGTAATATACTGGCCTCTGCACCAACTTACCCTCGTTGTTACGCTCCACCACTATCATGGCACTTACGACTCGATTGGTCGCTGCTATGTAGAGCAACATCGGCTCTTTGGATAATGGCGAGGCTAACACAGGTGCAGAGGCTAGCATATTTTTTAGTTCATGAAATACACTATCTGCTTGCGGTGTCCAAGTGAACTTGTCTGATTTTTCGCTGATAGAGAAGCAATGTCTTTTCTCCAAGCCGAGATACAAACCGACTTAATGATGCTAGGCAACCAGTGAACTTCTGAACATCATTAAGACACTTTGGAAGCTCCATTCGCTCAATAGCTCGGATTTTAGTTGGGTTAGCCTCCATACCTCGGCTGGACACGAGGAAGCCGAGTAATTTTCCAGACCGGACACCGAAGGTGCATTTTTCTGGGTTAAGCTTCATTCGGAACCTTCTTAAGTTCGTGAATGTTTGCCATATCATCTAGGAGTGTTTTACTTTCCATTTTTATCAATACATCATCGACATATACTTGGACATTTTTGCTAATTCGATCATGTAAACATTTTTGCATATACCTCTGAAACATTTCTCCTGCATTACGTAAGCCAAATGGCATGGTGTCATAGCAATAAGCCCCATATGGCATGATAAAAGCAGTCTTTATTTGATCATCCGGGTTCAAAGGTATCTGGTGGAAACCAGAATATGCATCTACAAATGACAACAACTCACACTCAGGGGTCGAATCGATGACCTGATCTATCCTTGGCAGTGGGAATGGATCATTTGGACACGCCTTGTTCAGGTCCGTGTAATGGATACACATACGCGACACCACTGCTATGTTCGGATCATCTTTCTTCTTTTCTACCAGCACCGAATTATATAGCCAACATGGGTAAAGTATTTTCATGATAAACCCGGCTGCAGGGAGTCGATCTATCTCATCACCAATGCCTTTTCTCCTATCTTCGGTGAAGCAGCGGAGAGGTTGTTTCACCAGCTTTGCACCAGGTATGACGTGCAAAGAGTGCTCGGCCAACTCCCTCGGCACACCTTGTAGATCCTATGTGGACCAAGAAAAGATATCCCGATTCTCACGGAGGAAGCTAACGAGCTCGGTTTCCTATTTTTCGCTCATGTCCGCACAATAGTTACGGTGTGTTCTAGGAACTGGTCATCAATTGGCACCTTCTTGGTATCTTTTGTCGGCTAAAAAGACACACTTCTATGTGGGTTACTCAGAGCCGGCATATTTACCTGTGCGGACCGAGCCAGTGCCGCCACCTCTTGGATCCTTTTCTTCTCCTGTGCGATCACCAATGACTCGGCCAGGCTTGATCCAGCTGAGGCACATTCCATAGAGCGCCTAAAGTCCCCTACTATAGTGATGAACCCATTTGGCCCCAGCATTTTCATCTTTAAGTAACTGATATGATCACTTGCCATGAACTTTGAAAGAGCTGGCCTGCTGAGTAATGCATGGGAAAAGCTGTCCAAATCTACTACCTCGAACTCCAAGTTTTCTGTTCGTAAATTATCTCTTGTGCCGAATAAGACATCAATCTGAACCTTTCCAATGGGCTCATAGGACAACCCCGGCACAATGCCAAGAAAAGTGGTATTGGTTGCCTGTAGCATATTCTCTAAAACTCCCATCTTGTGCATGGTGTCCTTATACAATATATTAATGTTGCCGCCATTGTCAATCAACACCTTGGAAAACTTCACGTTAATGTTTGGCCCGATGAAAGTTGGGTCAAGCAGTAAAGCATATGATCCAGGACTCGGCATGATCCTGGGATGATCCTTGATACTCCATGTGATTTCCTGGTTAGACCAATTCATGTACCTCGGCACAGCTGGCACAACCACATTGGCCTCCATATGCTGGCGCCGCATGCTCTACCTATCAATTTCTTCCATGGTAAACACACAGTAATCTTGGTGATGCTCTGTGTACTCATTCCTCCCATCATTGTTGGGGTTCCTTTGGTTCAGTTGGTTCTGGTTCTCCACCTGATGCACTGTGTCCCTTATGTCATGATTCTCATACCTCGGCGGGGTTGGTGGCAACATCACTTGCTACACATTTTCTCTCGTGAGCTACTGCTGCCGAGGTGCATCGCGCCGAGGTGCCTGTGCATTCCTCGTGTTACTCTGCTCTATCTTCCTCATCCACTCACACTGCCGAGTCATGTGGTTCGCCGGGTTACCTGGGTTAGGCGTGTGAAAATTGCATGGCTGATCCAGCATAGCCTCCTACATATACCTCGACCTATCTTTCTTTTCTTTCTCTTTCCACTATTTCTTCTGCTCTGGTTTCCAAGTTTTCTTGCCATCATTTCTCGGGGTCCATTGCTCCGTGCTGACCTTGATCTACCGCAGCTACTTGATGCGAGCCATATATGTAATCCGGTGTGTCATATCTTCTCTTACCCCGGTAGTCGTTTCGCTGGGATGACCTGGCTCCATCTCGGGGGTAATATTCCTCATTTGACTCTTGGACATGAGTGAGGTTGCGTTGGGTCACCCAGTGCACACGAGTCAGCGATTCTGATTGTTTCAGTCAACGTAGTTGGCATATCCCTTTGTAACTTTTGCCATAACACGCTTCCATAACTGCACCCTTATGTGAACCAGGCAATAGCCTGTGACTCAATTACTCCTTCTCATGAATTGCACATATTGCACTACCGAGTCAAAAACTCATTCTGCCTCTGCCTACACATTGCTAGTTGATGTGGCCTATTCGGCCTCTTGTACGTGCCAGTGAAATTGCTGATAAACATTTCCTCAATATCTAACCAACAATTGATACTTCCTGCTAGCAGATTATTGACCCATACTCTTGCTGGTCCCTCTATCATGTGAGGTACATATCTCACCGCCCATCTCAAATTGCCTGTCGCAATGTTCACTGCGGTGGCATAATCAATCAACCAATCTTATGGCTTGGTACTGTCGTCATATGTCTTTGTCCCACTGGCCAACTGGAAGTTCGGCACTGCGGGCTCTCTCATAATCCGAGGTCCAAAGCATGCTGGACCTGGAGGACCTTGTCCCTCCATCAGCTCTGATCTGTAAATCTGGTCTAACTTCAATCTTGCATCGTCTGGCTGCAAGTTCCTGTTTCCTAGCCTCGACCCTATCACATGATGATCCGGCCTAGGAAACCTAGCATTGGCCATTGCCGAATAACCGTCATCATATCTGTTTTGACCCGGGTTAACATATTGTTGTTGCATAGCTGGGCTGACACTTTGCTCTTGCCGAGGTATGTACTGTTGCTGGTGCTGCCGAGGTGGGTTTTGTCCAGCTCCTGCTGAGTTACGCTGTCTGGCATGGCCGTGCCTAGCGTTTCCCTGTCCTGTGCAGCCTTGGCCGTGGTTACCTCGTCCACCTCCACCTCGGCTGGCACTGTGATGATCCTCACCACACTCTAATGCTTTTCCTTTCCCTGCCCTTGCCGGGTCATATGGGACCACCTGCTTATTTTTTATTCCTAAGGTCACTACCTCTTCTCCTCTTGGGCCTGCATGTGGGGATGATGCTGCCCCAACAGATTTGCTGGAGCGCCCCCTGCCGAATGAACCATATAGGAACCTCCTGCTCTTGCCGGGTTTGCCTTGAGTAACTCCTTATTTTGATTATTAGGAATATTTACTAACTCAATGACTCTTTCTTGCTGCCACTGTCGGGCTTCACCGGTTAGACCCTCCAACTCAAACGCTGCTGCATCTACAGCCCTGAGGTTCTATGCTAGGGTGTTGTACCTCAGCAGACTTACTGACATGGGGTTACCTGATTCTCCTAGACTAGGCACATATTCCATATGTATCTCACTTTGGAGGTTTCTCCCTCTAATCTTCACACCGTCCGTGCAGGTGGGACTAATTCTGTTTGCCTTTGCATATTCACGCAGCGTGACGTTCAACGCCTGCTAAAGTGTGGCTACCTTTTTCAACCCCACTAACATTTTCAGCCGGGTCTCCTCTAGCTCGGCATGTGCCTAAGCTGGATCTACTATAGGAGCTATATGAGTGGCTAGGCTCTCTATTGCCTGCTGCAACACATTCTGTGGCCTCTCTACTGGAGGACCCCTAGTTCTAGGTACCTTTGGTATTGCCTCCGGGTCTTCTGCCAGGTCTTTGCTCGTTCCCACATCAGGCGCGGTCATCATTACCTCAGCACAGCTAACGGGGCGAGTGATATGTGAACCGTGAGCCATGCTAAGGGGAGGTTCCCCTCCCTCGACGATGTGATGCGTGTGCACGCAGGACTCATCGACGCCGATGTAGATCTTGTGGGTGCCAAAGCTGACAAAGAGCCCATTGCACGGAGGAGGGCAGTCGCTGAAGCCGCGCGCGTTGTTTCTGATGTAGTCCAGCGCTCCAAAGCGCTGAACAAGCCCGAAGACAATGTGCTCCCTGGTGACGATGATGTTTCCCGTCCGGATCTTGACTCTAGCTAGCACAGCTGCTGGCCCCATGGTGGGCACCAACTGTCGTGGTGGTGTCACGACAGATACCATGGATAGGCTAAACATGGGGCCAATGTGCGCTAGTGGAATCTGGGGAGGGATAGTGTGGTGATTTCACACACGAAGGTTTGTATTCTTAGGATCTATGAAGGTTACAAATGCTCCTGGAGTTGTTTCATGGGGAGGATGAATATGAAGTCCTTCTCTACTCACCACTCTCTCTAGGGCTCTTCCTGATAGTAAAAATGACCCACCCCTCCTTGGAGGTCCTGGCTCACCTTATAATGGGGTGACCAGGTTACACTTAGGGCATATGGGAAGAGCATATTCCACGAATATGCCCCTCCCAGAATAGCAAAATGGTGCACCTATTTCCCCCTCGTAAGCCTCCCAGAGCCGGTGGCGTAAGCCTCTCTGCGGTCGTGTCATAAGCCTTTGTGGCACCATGTGACCCGACCTCCAACGGTCAGGCGATGTCACCTTTTTCAGCACGTACCTTTGGTCCTTGCCTCTCTGCCTTATACGCTCCCTATAGTGGCTCCAGTAGCGAGAGAAAAGCACTGACCAAGGGGAGATTCCTTCCTTCTTCTGTAAGCCAAGTAATAACCTGGCTATTTCCTAGTTAACTCGGCCTTGGTGGAACCTGCTAACAAGTAACATGGTGGTGCCGACATGTGCTCTATGTCGGCCGAGGTAACGTTGGGTGGACACATCCATGGCTAAGTCGGACATAACCCGGCTGGCCTTCAGGTACCTCGGTCAGCGCTTGCTTTGAACTTGTTATACCTCGGCAGACACTATCCATATACCTCGGCTTGACCCTCCCTGGGTCATCCCCCCAACATTATGGTTCTTGCGCTTGATCACTATCTTCTGCATCGTGGTATGATCTTCATAATTCCTATATGTCTAAGGCCAAGGTCTATGGAACTTACACTTTGGTATGTTATAATTTCCAAGAGTATCAAACCATACTACAAATTATAACATTAACATATCATGACACTTTCCTAGCAACAACTAAACTAGCCGCTTCTAATTTATCGTTTGCATGTTTTTACATGGCTTAGGGCTGCCAAAGACAGAATCGTTCTTACCTACGAACATGGAACCACAACAGTGATAATCAAATTATTAGAAACTCATTTTAAATCAGATATTGACTATAGTAGGAGAGACAGACACCCGCTAGCCACTTGTGCAAAACTAGTTGCATGTCAAGCGTGGAACAAGTCTCATGTGCGAGGACATGTAAAGTTAGTCCATGCCGCTTCATCCCACTATGCCACCAATATCCAAAATACATAGAAGATGCAATAACGTGATCATTAGCACCCACATAATCATATTTGTTCTACCCGTGCAAACCATCTATGCATAGATCAGTCTCTGATACCACTTTCGGGTTTTCAGCATAGAAAACAAAAAAAATCCTACGATATGAACAACTAAGCACCAAGATCTATCTACCTAGATAAAATCGACGGATGGATATACATCCATAGAGAACTTACCCTCGAAGATCAACAAAGCGTTACGCGATTTGATCTCATGGATGATGTAGTCGTTCACTTCCCAATCTCAAGATCATGATGAAGTCAAGGACGACAACTCGGCAGCGCATTCATGATCGCACACATGTCCGGTACACGACCACCTCCATGTCCTCGCTCTAGCAAAGCAGCGGAAGCAGCAAATTCGTCCCGAGAAAGCCACCAGGAACATGTACTTCGCTTTTTAGAATCCATGGGGAATAATCTAGAGGGGAGAGAGATCCTTCACAAGGAGGTGTGAAGTGAGAGGAGAAGGAGGAGGCCTTTTATATGGGGGAGGGGTCAGCCCGTGGCAACACCTGGATTTTTAATCCCAGATGCCAGTTATGCCATACATCGCAATCCCAGGATTACCATTTTGGTGAGTCATAATAGATTTGGATATCACAGTACATCATCCATTACAAACCATAATAAGGTTTTACACAAATAAAGGTTCTCATGATCCAGTATTAATACAAACAAGCAGCGGAAATATAAGCGTAGCGGTGGGCTCCATCTTCAGTGTCACAGGCAATGCTGCCGATGGGAGATGATCCTAGTTGTCGTACCCGTCCTACTGTCCGTCTTCCTGATAGTCCTCCTCATAGTCTGGCCACGGGAATATCCAAGGATAAAGCCATGAGTACTCTTTAAGTACTCACAAACTATCACTAACAAGTAAGGTAGTTCTAGTAGGAATGCTAAACTCTAAGTTTATTTGCAAAGCTAAAATTGAAACCTAAGTTGAGTTCGGAAACAAAGAAGGCTAAAGTAATGTTTTCAATCACCTAAGTTGGGAGCTTAGTTTTCATAGTCACAACCCTACTGTGGTCAAGTCAAAGTCACCATTCATTTCATAAGTCATTTTGAAAACATCTGACGACGGAACAATATGGCCACTCCAACTATCCATGACTGCGGACGCGGCTATTCAAATAGTTTGACACTCTACAGAGGTGGTACAGTTTTACCAAAAAATTTGATACATCCATCAGGGATAACCCTGAGTCATCATACTTAGTATGCAGATAATCAATCATAACCTTTCCTTTACACACTCTAGTATAGGCACCTCTCCTATGAGCTTGGCCTCCCAGCCATGGCCATCTGCCATCCTGGGCACTGCATAGGTGGACAACATCAAGAGGTAGCCTCAGCTCAAACCTCTTCCGCGAGGGAACCCATACTAATGCATATAAACTTCCGGCTAAGCCTTACCCAATTCCGGTATTGTGGTTGTACGGTAATATTGGAATGGTATCGCATCCAAACCCAACCATCAGTTTTTATAAAGGGCTAAGGCTCATGCCTCAACATTTTTATCATCATAAACCATTTGTGTTCCTCAACACATGTCAAAACATCTCAATAGAATGAGTCATCATTCCAAGGTTTTCATAGGCATTTTCACTAAGTATTCCCATCTAAAGTGATCAAGTTTTATACTTAGCACTAGCCACTAGGGTTAAGAGTGTTCACTACTGAGGGATGCTAATCTCAATCTCATGCCATAGAATGACATCTAGTATAGGCCAAGTTTTATACTCTTTGTGCTATCTATACTACTTTCCGAAATCTCACAAAGCATTACTAAAAGTAAAGAAACTTTGGTAAAGCAAAAAGTAAAGCTTGCAAGTAAAACTTGGGATGGGTATAAATCAAAAAGTATAACCAAGCATGCCTAATGCATCTTGCTTAGGTTAACTTGCATCTAATGATGACTTGCAAGTATTAGCTGTCCAATAATAGCTTGCCTTGATTGGTGCAATGGTTTAAATTCTCCTCGTCTTCTTCGGGGTAGAACTCCTCCTCCTCGTAGACTTGGTCGGTACTATCGTCTATAAATAAATACGGGATACACAATCACCAAACAATAATTATCTATTATTATTTAGCACACACTTGATGATTTAGCATCATCACAATCATTACATGAATTAAAGAACTAGTTTCATTATTTTATTTAAGAAAAGTAATTTCTACACATTGAAATTAATTAAGATTTAATATTCTCCAAATAAAATATGGGATCATGTGGACACATGTCATCACCACATATTCTAATACATGGGAATGTGATTTAAAAGGGTTGGTCACATTTTATAAAGTTTAAGATTATTATTTAATAGATTTAAAGTGACTAGAAATGTATATAGCATTATTTTGGTACTAGTCCAAAGTCACTACATGAAACCCTAAATATTTTTATATATTCAGATAGATATTATCAAATGTGATTTTTGAGAGTTGGAATCAACTCAAAATCATTAATGGTTGATTTTTGAAAAATGTTTGAATGTAGAAAAGTCTCTATCTTGTTATTTTTACTATATGTGATCTCTAACTCCAATTGATTTAAATCCTAACGGGCTTGGATAGATATTTTAATTCTATTTATAAAAAAAATTGAATCATGCATTTTGGTTAAGTGAAACTCTCTGAAATGATTTTTGAATCTAGGCACAGAATCTAGTTTAAACCTAAATGGAAAAACATTTATTTGAATCTTAGGACCAGCGCGGGAAAAGAAATGGGCCGGCCCAGTGGCGCTCCGCAGTGTAGAGGGCGACTGACAGGGGGGTCCTACATGTCAGCGGCACTTAAAACCTGAACTAGTATCTATCAATCCTTGCCTTATGATTAGAACGAAATCTACGGCTATGGTTCATCGTGTCCAGTGAACAGCTCCAGCGAGAGAAAACCCTAACGCGACACGGTGGGGGTACGTGAGGGATCACCTGTGCTCCAGCTAGACGTGGCGATGGGGGCGATCGAGCTGGTGGACGACAGTGGTTCTAGGCATGGTCACGGCGGCTCCTGGGGCAGCTCCAATCGACAAAGCCTCTTCTCCTCTACAGCAGCAAGGTCCGACAAAATTCCAGCTAACTGCAGCTCGATTGGCTCTGGGGTGAAGTGTGGGGTGGTCAGTGGTGAGAGGGGAGTGAGATGATGTGAGAAATGAGGCTGCGGGTGGCCTCTATTTATAGGCTCGATGAAGAGACCGAGCGGCATGGGCGCGGCTCGACGGCGACGCGTCTACAGGCTGCTATCGGCATGGCTGCGAGCGGCGGTCGACGTAGTTCTCCCTAGCAGTCCTCTACGGCTTAAAGGCGCGGCTAGGACGGTGGCATTTGGTCTAGAGAGGGCGATGCTCTGCCCGGCAGAAGCGGCATTCGACGCGGCGCACGGTGGCTACAGGTCAAGCGACAGCGAACGAGCATGTCCGGGTTGTTCCTGGGGTCGTGGCGGAACAGTGCGCGTGAGCTGTGGTCGAGGAGCGGCGTGTGCATGCTTGTCGGGCACGGCGCTCTAGCGCGTGCTCGGCATGGCGCAAACGCGCGGGGCGCTGCTGTTCTGCGGTGGTCCAGGGCTTGGCAGCGCTCGGGGAAGGGACAGGGGCAGCGGTGTGACCTTGGCTCTCTCCTAGACATCATGTGCGAGCTGGGTTGGTCTGCTATGAGCGGTTCATGGTCGGCCGACATGGGGGTGCTCGGGTGGCTTGGCACTAGCGCATACAACAATGGGGTGAGGTGCTAGGGTGCTGGTTGGGACTAGAGGGGACAAGGGGAGTGTAATGGGGTAAGATGGTGGACAAAGCATTGATCAAGAACAGTAATAGTTAGACAGTTAATTCTGTGATCACCAAGTGTTTAATGAAATGGCCGAAACAAAAATGTATTTGAATTTTTGGCTCAATTTTGGTGGGTGATCTACACTTACGCTTAGTGATCTATCGTTGCTTGGGATTTTCAAGGTGAACTCATTTGATGTGTTTTTGAAAAAGTGGGATCTTCACATATGCATTGGATTTCATTTTCAAGTGTCATTTAAATTGCTTTGCTAGATGTTTTTATAAGTTTGTAAAGTGGGCCTTGGTACATATTTACTTGTACTAGCAAGGGGTGCAAAGATCTAGATTTTTTTCTATTGGGAATTGACTTCTAGGAACACCTAAAGTGGCCTAGTGGATTAAAATGGCCAAAATGACCATTTGCATTATCTAACCTTATTTGATTTCTTTTTCTTTGAATTTTTTTGTAAATGGTATATATGATGTGGCACTCACCTTTGAACCATTTCATATCATTTAGAACAAGCAAACATGGCATTTACACACAATTCAATACTAATGCAACATACACATGCATTCATAATTATTTTAATAATAAAAAGTTTCTGTTAATCCTAAATTGGGTGATTTGAACTTTGATAACCTTGATTAAAGTTTTGGGGTGTTACAAACCTTCCCCCCTTATACAAAATCTCGTCCCGAGATTTAAGAAAAACTAGGAACTAAAGAGATCTGGAAACTCGGTCCTAATATAATCTTCTCGCTCCCAGGTAGCTTCTTCTTCGGTATGGTAGCTCCATTGAATCTTGAGAAATTTGATACTCCGGGTCCTGGTGGTTCTGAAGGCTTCTTCCAAGATACGTATGGGCACTTCATGATACGTCAAATCCTTGTTGATATCAATGGCTCGGTGATTGATGTTCTTGAAAACTTCGGTCTTCTCCGGCACTTCTATGCATTTGCGAAGTAACGAGATATGGAACACATTATGGATGGCTAACATCTCCTCTAGCAGTTCCAATTGATACGATACTTCTCCTCGACGATTCAGAATCTTGAAGGGTCCGATATATCTGGGGGCTAACTTTCCTTTCAGCTGAAAACGCTGCATTCCTTTCAACGGTGAAACTCTGAGATACACAAAATTTCCAACATTGAAGGTCAGGTCTCTACGTCTCTTGTCGGCATAACTCTTCTGTCTGGATTGGGCAGTCTTGAGGTGCTCACGGACTTTGTGAACTTTCTCTTGGTCTTCTCATAGGATGTTGGGTTCAAAAATATGACTCTCTCCTACTTGCGACCAATTCAAGGGGGTACGACACTTTCTTCCATATAGAAATTCAAATGGGGTCATTTGCAAACTGGCTTGGTAACTGTTGTTGTATGAGAATTCTGCGAAAGACAGACAATCTTCCCATTTTGATCCATAGTCCAAAACACAAGCTCTCAACATATCTTCTAAGATTTGGTTGACTCTTTCAGTCTGTCCATCGGTCTGCGGGTGATAAGCTGTGCTGAAATTCAACTTGGTTCCTAATCCTTCTTGGACTTTCTGCCAAAATCTTGAGGTAAATTGGGTTCCTCGAACCGATACTATGGTATTGGGGGTTCCATGCAAACTGACGATTCTAGAAATGTACAACTCTGCTAACTTTGAACTCTGGTAGGTTGTCTTGATAGGTATAAAATGGGCTACCTTAGATAGTCTATCAACTATGATCCAAATAGAGTCATTTCCCCTACTAGAAGTAGGCAAACTGGTGATAAAGTCCATTCCGACAGAATCCCATTTCCATTCTGGAATCTGCAATGGTTGCAAAAGTCTTGCGGGTCTCTGATGTTCCGCTTTGACTCTCTGACAAATATCACACTTGGCAATGTAGCTTCCGATTTCTCTCTTCATCTTGTGCCACCAAAATTTCTCCTTCAAATTCTGATACATCTTTGTTCCTCTGGGGTGGATAGAATAAAGAGTATCATGAGCTTCTTGCATGATAACTTTCTTCAGCTCCGAATCTACTGGCACACAGATACGTCCTTTGTACCACAAAACTCCTTCTTCATCCTCGGTGAATCTAGGTACCTTTCCTGTATTAATACAACGTTTGATTCCATTGATGCTTGCATTTCCTTTCTAGGATCCTTGATTTTGCTAATCAAAGTGGGTTGAAGTTCAATGCTAGCTAAAAATCCTTTGCTAACTAGCTCAGTTCTAAACTGCTCCAACTCTTCATGCAAACTTGGTTGGTTCTCTTTGATCATGGTGTTTAATATACATGGCAATCTGCTAAGAGCATCCTCTACCACATTGCCTTTGCCGGGGTGATAGTGAATGCAAAGGTCATAATCCTTTATTAACTCTATCCATCTCCTTTGCCTCATATTCAGCTCCTTCTGGGTGAAAATATACTTCAATCTTGTGATCCAAGTAAATCTCACAGCGATTACCCATAAGGTAATGACGCCATGTCTTCAATGCTAAAACTATAGCTGCTAGTGCAAGATCATGGGTAGGTTGGTTTTGCTCATGCTGCTTCAGTTGTCGAGACATATATGCGATGACTTTGCCTTCTTGCATTAACACACATCCGAGACCAATCTTGGATGCATCACAATACACATCAAAAGGCTTCTTGATATCTGGCATATTCAATATTGGGGCGGAAATCAATCTCTTCTTGAGTTCTTGGAAACTTGCTTCACATTTGTCGGTCCATTCAAACTTCTTGTCTTTCTTCAATAGTTGGGTCATCGGTCTTGCGATGCTCAAAAATCCTTCTACAAACTTGCGGTAATATCCCGCTAATTTGAGGAATGCACGGACTTGGGTTTGAGTGATTGGGGCTTCCCATTCTTCCACATCTTTGATCTTGGCGGGATCAACAACGACTCCTCTAGTCGACACAATATGTTTGAGGAATCCTACTTCTTTCAGCCAAAACTCACACTTGCTAAACTTGGCTTACAACTGATGCTCTCTAAGGGTTTCGAGAATGGTTCTCAGGTGTTGCTCATGATCTTCTTCTAACTTGGAACAGATAAGAATATCGTCGATAAAAACAACGACAAACTTATCCAAAAAATTCATAAAGATCTTATTCATGAGATTCATGAAATAAGCGGGGGCATTGGTTAATCCAAAAGACATGATTGTATACTCATACAATCCATATCTGGTGGTAAAGACGGTCTATGGAATATCCGTTACATGAATTTTTAGTTGATGATAACCAGTTCGAAGATCAATCTTAGAGAACACTCTGGCACCAGTCAACTAATCACACATATCCTCTATCTTGTGCAGTGGGTACTTGTTCTTGATGGTGACATCATTCAGCTTCTGGTAATCTATGCACAAACAGCTACCTCCATCTTTCTTGTCGACAAACAAAACAGGTGATCTCCATGGCGATGCGTGATGGCTCAGTGTTGATGTAGAGCTCGTTGGGAACCCCAAGAGGAAGGTATGATGAGCACAGCAGCAAGTTTCCCTCAGTTATGAAACCAAGGTTTAATCGAACCAGTAGGAGCAAGGAAACACCCCAAAAGGTGTTGCTAGCTGAGCCTTGGCAGGGCGCACTACCGGTGCTAGTAGCAACATGGAGACCTGCACAACACAACCACAGAACTTTGTCCCCAACTTGCGATGAGGTTGTCAATCTCACCAGTTTTCCTGAAAACAAAGGATTAAACGTATTGAATGGAAGGAAGTAAAAGTTTGCAGAAAGTAAACACAAAGCAGTAAACAGTTTGTAGATTGTATGTAAAAGAAAGGACCGGGATCCATAATTCACTAGAGGTGGCTCTCCTTAAGATAGATAACATGTTGGGTGAACAAATTACAGCGGGGAAATTGACAAACATCAAGAAAGCAATACATGCATATACTAATCATCTTGACTCCTTTGGAACTTGATTGGGCATTACAACATTATACATAGACCGCCATCCAACTGCATCTATGACTAATAATCCATCTTCAGGTTATCATCCGAACCCCCTCCAGTATTAAGTTGCAAGCAACAGATTATTGCTTTAGGAATTGCTTGTAATGTAAACAATACGATTGTTCTATGAACAAAGGATTGTTGTTTTCTCCCTAGTAGCAATAGCACATCTAGTACCTTAGAGATTTCTATCACTTCCCTAGATTACTAGAGGCATGAACCCACTATCGAGCATAAATACGAACTCTTGGAGTTGCTAGCATTTACTTGGCCAAGATAGCTACTAACAACGGAAAGCATGCAAGATCAGAAATAACAAAGACATGATAGAATCAATAATCAATCTGAAATAGCATCTCAATATCCATCGGATCCCCGCAAACACAACATGCAGAATTACAAATAGATGATCTTGATCATTAACGGAGCTCAGAAGATCTAGACATGAAAGCACAAAGGAGGAGAACCAGCCATCTAGCTACTACATGGATCCGTAGTCCAAGGATGAACTACTCACGCAGCATACCGGAGGCTTGCATGGTGATGAAGAAGTCCTCTAGGGTTAATTCCACTCTCCGGCAGGGTGCCGGGAAGAGCTTCATATCCCTCCCGATCTAGGGATGGAGATGATGGCCGCTACAGACTCTTTCGTGTATTTTTGATCGGGTACTTAGGGTTTTCGTCCTGAGGGCATCTTATAGGCGAAAAGAGAGGCCAAGGGGGTGCTGGGGTCAGCCATACCACCCCCTAGCGTGGGCCAGGCCTGGCCGCGCGGCTAGGTGGTGTGGCCGGCCCCTAGCCCTTCTTCGTCTCGTATTCTGGCATCTGATGACTTCCGGAAAAATAGGCACTTTGGCTTTTGTCCCATCCAATTCCGAGAATATTCATTTTCTAACTTTCCTGGAACCAAAAACAGCAGAAAATAGGCAGCTGGCACTATGTCTCTTGTTAATAGATTAGTCCAAGACATCATATGAAAAGTACTCAAAGTGTGGACAAAACACAAGAAAGTGGATAAAACCAAGCATGTAGCATAAAAAATTATAGATACATTTGCAATGTATCAACATCCCCAAGCTTAACTCCTACTCGTCCTCGAGTACGTAAGTGATAAAAAGAAAGAATAATTTTTGAGGTGACATGCACCATCAAAGACTTGATCAAAGTATTTGTGAAACATTCAAAGCTGGGATCATAGTACTTCAATCATAACATGAAAGACCAAGCTCTAGCAATGAGACAAAGAAATTATGATGCAACATGAAAAGGCACAAAATTCATAAATAACAATGCTTTGCAAGATGTTTGTTTGTTTCACATAAAGAAAACATTGCATAATAGTATTCAGCTTGTCCCTCATAGAGTAGCAAATATAAATGCATAGGACACCTTCAAAGTTCATAAGAGTGACAAGATACAAGTAGTTTAAAACAAGCAATATCAAGTTATGCATCAATCAACTAGTCTTGGGACAATGCACATAGAACTAAGAATGGCCACTATGCTCTCAAAGTAGGTGCATAAAGGTAGAAGGTGGAGACTCAATATAATGGTGGAAGAAAAGCCTTTTGTAAAAGGAAGTAGGGATTCAAGTCTCATAAAGAGCTTCCAAAAATTATGGTACTTGTAGCTTTCAGCTCTCATTGCCCCTATCATAAGCATCTTGAAGTGATTAAGGTTAAAGTGAACAAACTATGGTGTACATGCTTGACGAAGTATAAGTTAGAAATCTCATGTCCCTTGTATACGAGGCCCGCTCCTCATGCTACTCAAGTTTAGTCACCAGTAAGTTCTTGTCATCGTAAGTATATGTGTATCATAGAGAACCGCCAATGGGGTACCCCATGCCCGATGATATGGAAGAATCTCCATATCAAAATGACAAGGCAAGCAGACAACAAATATCTCAGCAATCTTCTTATTTACCATGGATCCGTAGTCCAAGGATGAACTACTCATGCATCACACCGGAGGCTTGCATGGTGATGAAGAAGGCCTCTAGGGTGAATTCCCCTCTCCCGTAGGGTGCCGGGAAGAGCTTCAGATCCCTCCCGATCTAGGGATGGAGATGACGACGGCTACAGACTCTTTCGTGGATTTTTGATCGGGTACTTAGGGTTTTTGTCCCGAGGGCGTCTTATAGGTGAAAAGAGAGGAGGATGGGGGTGCTGGGGTCGGCCAGGCCACCCCCTGGCGCGGGCCAGGCCTGGCCTTGCGGCGAGGTGGTGCGGCCGGCCCCCATCCCTTCTCCGTCTCGTATTCTGGCATCTGATGACTTCTGGAAAAATATGCACTTTGGCTTTTGTCCCGTCCAATTCTGAGAATATTCATTTTCTGACTTTTCTGGAACCAAAAACAGCAGAAAATAGGCAGCTGACACTTTGGCTCTTGTTAATAGGTTAGTCCAAGAAATCATATGAAAAGTACTCCAAAGTATGGACAAAACACAAGAAAGTGGATAAAACCAAGCATGGAACATCAAAAATTATAGATACATTTGCAATGTATCAATGTGCTTGGTTGAATCAAACCTTTCGCCAGCGTAGCGTCAAGTTGCTTCTTCAGCTCCACTAACTTGGATTGGTCCATGCTATAAGTTCTTTGAGCTATGGGTCCAGTTCCAGGAATTAGTTCAATAATGAACTCGATATCCCGATCTGGCGGGCATACCTGGCAATTCATCTAGGAATATGTCGGGGTATCCACAGACTACTCTGACTTGTTCTATGGTTGGTAGGGCTAGACTCTTGTTGCATTTGAATTGGCATGGCAAGGTTTCAGATACATGCTCGACTGATACTCCAGAGCTATTGGTCATGGTTATGGCTTTGTGGCACAGTCGATCAATCCTTTATGTTTCGACATCAAATCCATTCCTAGTACTACTTCTAAACCATTGGTTCCAAGTACTATTAGATTGGCATACAAATTTATCCCATGTATTCTGATAGGTACAACCTTGCAAATTTTTCTAGCTTTGGTGGTTGAACCAGGTATTTGAACTATCATAACATGCTTCAAATTGGTTGGGTGAATCTTACTAGTGCATGCAAATTCTTCTATAACAAACGAGTGCGAAGCTCTAGAATCAAACAACACTCTTGCTAATACTGAGTTAACAGAAAACATACCCATCACGACACCTGGCGCTTCTTGGGCTTCTTCAGGATTCATGTGGAACAGACAGCCATTGCGGTTGAGCGAGTTCCCTGGGGCGAATCTTCTTCTAGGCTGAACACGGCCTTGCTGCTGAGCTGGGGCAGTCACATTGGTGGTGGCTGTAAGCTTCTTGGGACACTCATTGGAGTAGTGACCCTTCACTCCACACTCAAAACAAGTAATCTGGGACTTTTCTTTGGCTGCAACAGGCACGGCATTGCCTCCAGTCCTTGGGGCAGTATTGTTGTTGTTGTTGGAATTGGCCAGTGCATGGTTGAAGTTGTTGGAGTTGCCGGGGTTGTTGTTGTGGTTTCCTCTGGGCTTCACGTTTCCTCCGCTACGATTGGGGTAGCTTGGACGAGACATTAGGGGTCTATTGTTTCTCGGGGCATATCCTGCAGACGGGTTGGGGTGATACTTCTGAACATGGTTGGATCCAGTCTGGTGCATCATTCTGCGCTTGCGATTGTCATTGGCTTGTTTGATCTTCCCTTCCATCTGGATGGCCGAGTTGACTAGCTCTTCTAGGTCATCAAAACAGATGTTGACTAAGACAGTCTGCATCTCATCACACAGTCCGTTCAGGAATCTCTCCTTCTTCTTGGCTTCAGTGTTGATTTCATCAGGGGCATATCTTGCGAGGGATAGAAATTTGTCATGGTATTCAACTACCGTCATCCTGCCTTGCTTCATCTCTCTAAACTCATATCTCATTCTGGTGACTAAACCTTGTGGCACATGTGTGCGGCTAACCTTGGTCTTGAAAGCTTCCCACTTCATCACTTGACCATGGTTCATAGTACGGGTGCTATTCCACTGGGGTCTTGCATCTCCTTCCAGATAGTGGGTGGCAAATAGTACTTTCTCGTTGGCATCAACTCCTATGACTTCTAGGTTATTCTCCATGGTTTGCAACCAATCATCTGCATCTAATGGGTCTTCAGACTTGCTAAAGATAGGGGGATTGGTATTCTGAATTTTTTTAAGCTTTGATCCATGATGATCTTGGTTCCCATGTCCTTGATTATTGTGGGCCATCTGATCTATCTGTTGCAAGGTGGCTAGGTTGGCTTGGCGCTCTGCTCTACTAGCTTCGCGGTCGGAAACTAGCATCTACAGAATCTGCAACATCGATTCCTGCGATGAGCTGCTTCCTCTGGGGTTTCGACGAGTCATCTAAAGATTGAGATAGATAATGAGATAAGAGGGAAAGTTCTAAGGTTCATGGTTTTGTTTTCAAAAGCTACAACTTTGAGTTTGAACTCAGGTTTTCAAACTAACTCATTCTCATTCATTCATTCAATCAAAGCACATGATACAAACTCACACACCACAACATGAAAAGAAAACCGATGGTTTTAAGAACCATTCTATGAGCTAAGATACAATGGGACCGATACAACTCATTCCTACGATAGTGATCAAGTATATCTACTCATTATCGATGAAGTCGGAGCCATCATCATCGGTGTAGAAATCCATGGCATCATCCTCCAGGTAGTGATTGTCATCACTGAGGTATGAGTGAATACCTCCCTGGATGTCTTCACCTTCTTCCTCTTCTTCTTTTGATGCAAGTTGGGCTTCCTGTTCCTGGATGGTCTTCTCGAGGTCGGCTACCTTAGCGATTGTGGATCCTTCTTCTCGCGTTGACGACGAAGTGATTGGCGATCCTTGACGAGAAGGGCGAAAGTCTGGGCCTTCAGGGCGGCAATGGCAAGGTTGTGGTTAGCGTAGGCTCGAGCATTGTCCAATTCCTTCTGTCTATCATATAGTAGGAAGTCAAGATTCTCCACTTGGCACTTCATCTCTGGGTGACTTGGCATCTCCAATGGAATTCCCATAGAATCACGCCTTTCATAGTGAGCAAAGCGAGTTTCCTGGATCAAGTTGATGTTTTGCCCACAAAGATGGGCAAGAGCTTCATGCATAGCCCTGGCTAATCCATCTAGCTAGTTGTTCTCTCTCACGGTGAATTGAATCTTCTCAGAAAGGGGTGCTTCCATCTTGCCTCGAAGATCAGCAACTATCAGCCATTGTAGATCTCCTCCTGGGTGATCATTGAGTTGAGCTCTAAAGAATTCCGGATGCGGAATCTCAAGGTACTCAGACAGTGCATCGAGATACCTCTCAAAGATCAGTTCGCCTCCGTTTCCCAACTGGTAGAACTTGCAATACTAAACTTCCATCTACAAGAATTTAGGATGAGTAAGTTAGTGAGGTGATCAAGTATGTCAAATTTTATGTAGTAATGTAAGAATTTTTGAGGAACATGAATTTTTTGAAACAATCTCAAGGATAAGAGTGGGAATAGGTTTTCATAAATACTCACTTCTTTTGTTTGAAACTAAGTTTTTGTGTTTGGACGTCCATTCTAACTAGGGTCTCCTATGGTCAGGATGGCTCTGATACCAACTTGTCAACACCCGGATTTTTAATCCCAGATGCCTGTTATGCCATACATCGCAATCCTAGGATTACCATTTTTGCGAGACATAACAGATTTGGATATCACAGTACATCATCCGTTACAAACCATAATAAGGTTTTACACAAAAAAAGGATCTCATGATCTAGTCTTAATACAAACAAGTAGCGGAAATATAAGCATAGCGGTGGGCTCCATCTTTAGTGTCACCGGCAATGCTGACGATGGGAGATGATCCTAGTTGTCGTAGTCGTCTTGCTGTTCGTCTTCCTGATAGTCCTCCTCATAGTCTGGCGACGGGAATAGCTAGGGACAAAGCCATGAGTACTCTTTAAGTACTCGCAAACTATCACTAGCAAGTATGGTAGTTCTAGTAGGAATGCTAAACTCTAAGTTTATTTGCAAATCTAAAATTGAAACCTAAGCTGAGTTCAGAAACAAAGAAGGCTAAAGTATTTTTTTAAATCACCTAAGTTGGGAGCTTAGTTTTCATAGTCACAACCCTACTATGGTAAAGTCAAAGTCACCATTCATTTCATAAGTCATTTGAAAATATCTAACGACGGAACAGTATGGCCACTCAAATTATCCATGACCGTGGACGCGGCTATTCGAATAGTTTGACACTCTGCAGAGGTGGTACACTTTCACCACAAAATTCGATACATCCATCAGGGATAACCTTGAATCATCATACTTAGTATGCGGATAATCAATCATAACCTTTCCTTTACACACTCTAGTATAGGCACCTCTCCTATGAGCTTGGCCTCCCAGCCATGGCCATCTGCCATCCTGGGCACTGCATAGGTGGACAACACCAAGAGGTAGCCTCAGCTCAAACCTCTTCCGCGAGGGAACCCATACTAATGCATATAAACTTCCGTTCAAGCCTTACCCAATTCAGGTATTGTGGTTGTACGGTAATATTGGAATGGTATCGCATCCGAACCTAACCATCAGTTTTTATAAAGGGCTAAGGCTCATGCCTCAACATTTTCACCATCATAAACCAATTGTGGTCCTCAACACATGTCAAAACATCTCAATAGAATGACTCATCATTCCAAGGTTTTCATAAGCATTTTCACTAAGTATTCCCATCTAAAGTGATCAAGTTTTATACTTAGCACTAGCCACTAGGGTTAAGAGTGTTCACTGATGGGTTCGTAGCATGGAAAACAAAAAATTTCTACCACAAGAACGAACAAAACATAGATCTAATCTAGATAAAGCCAAGATCTAATCTATTAGACATGAGCAACGAGATAGATAGGAACTAACCCTCGTAGATCCGAAAGCGTTAACGAGATTAGATCTTGTGGTTGATGTAGTAGATCACTTGCTGATCTCAAGATCATGTGGACGATCCTTCCGGCGTCGTGTTCCAGCAGCGCTTCCGCAGTCGGTCAAGTGGACGATCCTTCCGGCGCCGCGTTTCGGCAGCGCTTCCACAGTCGGTCACACGTGCAGAGTCGAAGCAGACCTTCCTCTCCCCGTTCCAGGGAGCAGCGGAGGTAGTAGATCTTCTCCATGGAATTCCAGCAGCACGACGGCGTGGTGGTGGTGGTAGAGTAGAGAATTCTGCAGGGCTTCGCCTATGCCTGTGCAGAAGAAAGGTGGAGGAGAGAGGCGGAAGAGATTGGAGTTATGGGAGCAAGGGAGGAGGGGGCGCCCTTGCCCCTCTATTTAAAGAAGGGAGGGCGCCTGGGGAGGGGGAGTCCTTGTAGGACTCCCCTCCCTCTAGGCCGGCGGATTGGGGAGTGGGGGGAGGAGTCCTCCTCCCCCACGACTCCTAGTCTTGACCCACCAGGACTCCTTGATCCCTATCTTGATTTTCAAGCAAACTCCAAGATATCTTCTAGAATCTTCCGGAACATTCCGAAACCTTCTAGAATCCTCATACAAACACTCCGGAACATTTCCTAACTCAGAAAATTATCCCCTATATATGAATCTTATTCTCCGGACCATTCCGGATCTCCTCGTGATGTCCCGAATCCAATCCGAGACTCCGAACAACATTCGGTCTCCAATGCATATTCCATATCTACTTAAAACAACTTCGAACCTTAAGTGTGTCACCCTACGGTTCGTGAATATGTAGACATGATAGAGACACATCTCCTATCAATAACCATCAACGGGACCTGGAGATCCATAATGGCTCCCACATACTCAATGATGACTTCGTGATCGATTGAACCATTTACATACGAAACCAATTCCCTTTGTCTCGCGATACTATACTTATCCGAGGTTTGATCGTCGGCATCCCCATACCTAGTTCTACCTCGTTACTGATAAGTACTCTTTACTCGTTCCGTGATATGTCATCCCTTGTGACCTAGTCACATGCTTGCAAGCTAACTAGATGACATTCCACTGAGAGGGCCCAGAGCATATCTATCCGTCATATGGATGGACAAATCCCAATCTTGGTTCATGCGCTTCAACACATACTTTCAGAATACCCAATGACAACTTTATAACCACCCAGTTACGAAGAGGTGTTTGATGTCATCAAAGTATCCATCCGGTGATGGTGATTAACATAACCTCATGGTCGAAGGATTAGGTTACTATGTATTTGAAAGCTTACAGCAATACGAACTTAATGACTTGATCTTATGCTACGCTTACTATGGGTGTGTGTCCATCACATCATTCTTCTAATGATATAACCTTGTTATTAATCACATCCTAATGTCCATGATCAGGAAACCATGATCATCAATTAATCAACAAGCTAGTTCAACAAGAGGCTTACTAGGGACTCTCTTATGTTTACAAAACACACATGTATTAGTGTTTCCTAATAATACAATTATAGCATGGGATGTAAACATTCATCATAAACACAAAGATATAATAATAACCACTTTTATTATTGCCTCTTGGGCATATCTCCAACAGTCTGATGGGTTCGTAGCATGGAAAACAAAAAATTTCTATCGCAAGAACAAACAAAACCTAGATCTAATCTAGATAAAAGCCAAGATCTAATCTATTAGACATGAGCAACGAGATAGATAGGAACTAACCCTCGTAGATCCGAAAGCGTTAACGAGATTAGATCTTGTGGTTGATGTAGTAGATCACTTGCCGATCTCAAGATCATGTGGACGATCCTTCCGGCGTCGTGTTCCAGCAGCGCTTCCACAGTCGGTCAAGTGGACGATCCTTCCGGCGCCGCGTTTCGACAGCGCTTCCCCAGTCGGTCACACGTGCAGAGTCGAAGCAGACCTTCCTCTCCCCGTTCCAGGGAGCAGCGGAGGTAGTAGATCTTCTCCATGGAATTCCAGCAGCACGACGGCGTGGTGGTGGTGGTGGAGTAGAGAATTCTGCAGGGCTTCGCCTATGCCTGTGCAGAAGAAAGGTGGAGGAGAGAGGCGGCAGAGATTGGAGTTATGGGAGCCAGGGAGGAGGGGGCGCCCCTGCCCCTCTATTTAAAGAAGGGAGGGCGCCTGGGGACGGGAAGTCCTTGTAGGACTCCCCTCCCTCTAGGCCGACGGATTGGGGAGTGGGGGGAGGAGTCCTCCTCCCCCATGACTCCTAGTCTTGACCCACCAGGACTCCTTGATCCCTATCTTGATTTTCAAGCAAACTCCAAGATATCTTCTAGAACCTTCCAGAACATTCCGAAACCTTCTAGAATCCTCATACAAACACTCCGGAACATTTCCTAACTCAGAAAATGATCCCCTATATATGAATCTTATTCTCCAGACCATTCCGGATCTCCTCGTGATGTCCCGAATCCAATCCGAGACTCCGAACAACATTCGGTCTCCAATGCATATTCCATATCTACTTAAAACAACTTCGAACCTTAAGTGTGTCACCCTACGGTTCGTGAATATGTAGACATGATAGAGACACATCTCCTATCAATAACCATCAGCGGGACCTGGAGATCCATAATGGCTCCCACATACTCAATGATGACTTCGTGATCGATTGAACCATTTACATACGAAACCAATTCCCTTTGTCTCGCGATACTATACTTATCCGAGGTTTGATCATCGGCATCCCCGTACCTAGTTCTACCTCGTTACTGATAATTACTCTTTACTCTTTACTGATAAGCAAAAAGTAAAGCTTGCAAGTAAAACTTGGGATGGGTATAAATCAAAAAGTATAACCAAGCATGCCTAATGCATCTTGCTTAGGTTAACTTGCATATAATGATGGCTTGCAAGTATTAGCTTGCCAATAATAGCTTGCCTTGATTGGTGCAGTGGTTGAAATTCTCCTTGTCTTCTTCGGGGTAGAACTCATCCTCCTCGTAGACTTGGTCGGTACTATCGTCCATAAATAAATACGGGATACACAATCACCAAACAATACTTATCTATTGCTATTTAGCACACTAACGCACACACTTGATGATCTAGCATCACACAATCATCACATGAATTAAAGAACTAGTTTCCTTATTTTATTTAAGAAAAGTAATTTCTACTCACTGAAATTATTTAAGATTTAATATTCTCCAAATAAAATATGGGATCATGTGGACACATGTCATCACCACACATTCTAATACATGGGAATGTGATTTAAAAGGGTTGGTCACATTTTATAAAGTTTAAGATTATTATTTAATAGATTTAATGTGACTAGAAATGCCTATATAGCATTATTTTGGTACTTGTCCAAAGTCACTGCATGTAATCCTAAATATTTTTATATATTCAGATAGATATTATGAAATGTGATTTTTGAGAGTTGGAATGAACTCAAAATCATTTATGGTTGATTTTTGGAAAATGTTTGAATGTAGAAATGTCTTTGTCTTGTTATTTTTACTCTATGTGATATCTAACTCTAATTGATTTAAATCCAACGGGCTTGGATATATATTTTAATTATCTTTCTAACAAAATTTTAATCATGCATTTTGGTTAAGTGAAACTCTCTGAATTTATTTTTGAATCTAGGCACAAAATCTAGTTTAAACCTAAATGGAAAAACATTTATTTGAATCTTAGGGCTAGCGCGGGAAAAGAAATGGGCAGCCCAATGGCGCTCCGCGGCGCAGAGGGCAACTGACAGAGGGGTCCTACACGTCAGCGGCACTTAAAACCCGAAACGGTATCTATCAATCCTAGCCTTACGATTAGAACGAAATCTACGGTCGTGGTTCATCGTCTCCGGTGAGCACCTCTGGCGAGAGAAAACTCTAATGCGGCACGGTGGGGGTACGTGGGGGCTCACCTGGGCTCCAGCTAGACGTGGAGATGGGGGCGATCGAGCTGGTGGACGACAACGGTTCTAGGCATGGTCGCGGCGGCTCCTGGGGCAGCTCCAATCGACAACGCCTCTTCTCCTCTGCAGCAAGCTCTGGCAAAATTCCGGTGAACTGTAGCTCGATTGGCTCCGGGGAGAAGTGTGGGGTGGTCATTGGTGAGAGGGGAGTGAGATGGTGTGAGAAATGAGGTTAGGGTGGCCTCTATTTATAGGCTCGACGAAGGGACAGAGCGGCGTGGGCGCGGCTCATTGGCGATGCGTCTACAGGCTGCTATCGGCATGGCTGCGAGCGGCGGTCGACATAGTGCTCCCTAGCGGTCCTCTATGGCTTAAAGGCGCGGCTAAGGGAGGTGGCATTTGTTCTGGAGCGGGCGATGCTCTGCGCGGCAGAAGCGGCGTTCGACGCGGCGCACGGTGGCTGCGGGTCAAGCGGCGGCGAACGGGCATGTCCGGGCGGTTCCTGGGGTCGTGGCGATGCAGTGCGCGCGAGCTGTGGTCGAGGCGCGGCGTGTGCATGCTTGTCGGGCGCGGCGCTCTAGCGCGTGCTCGGCATGGCGCAGATGCGCGGGGCACGGCTGTTCTGTGGTGGTCCAGGGCTTGGCAGCGCTCAGGGAAAATACAGGGGGCGGCGGCGTGACCTTGGCTCTCTCCTAGACATCATGTGTGAGCTGGGTTGGTCTGCTGCGATCGGTTCATGGTCGGCCGGCATGGGAGTGCTCGGGTGGCTTGGAACTAGCGCATACAGCAATGGGGTGAGGTGTTAGGGTGCTGGTTGGGACTAGAGGGGACAAGGGGAGTGTAATGGGGCAAAATGGTGGATAAAACATTGATCAAGAACAGTAATAGTTAGGCAGTTAATTCTGTGATCACCAAGTGTTTGAAGAAATGGCCGAAAGAATAAATATTTTAATTTTTGGCTCAATTTTGTTGGGTGATCTACACTTATGCTTGGTGATCTATGCTTGCTTGGGATTTTCATGGTGAACTCATTTGATGTATTTTTGAAAAAGTGGGATCTTCACATATGGATTAGATTACATTTTCAAGTGTCATTTAAATTGCTTTTCTAGATGTTTTTGTAAGTTTTTAAAGTGGGCATTGGTACATCTTTACTTGTACTAGCAAGGGGTGCAAAGATCTAGAATTGACTTCTAGGAACACCTAAAGTGGCCTAGTGGATTAAAATGGCCAAAATGACCATTTGCATTATCTAACCTTATTTGATTTCTTTTTCTTGGGATTTTGTTTGTAAATGGTCTAGATGATGTGGCATTCACCTTTGAACCATTTCATATCATTTAGAACAAACAAACATGGTATTTATACACAATTCTATACTAATGCAACATGCACATGCATTCATAATTATTTAATAATAAAAAGTTTTTGTTAACCCTAAATTGGGTGATTTGAACTTTGATAACCTTGATTAAAGTTTTGGGGTGTTACATCTCGTCCCATGGCTAGTATCCAAGGTGGTTCCCCCACCTCTCCCTTCATTCATGTGGGTGGAAGCTCCACTGACATAAGACCTTCTCCACTCACATGTCCACTCACATGCATTAAATTTCCACAAAATTTAATGTATCTCTCATTTAATAAAACTCTTTTATTTATTTTATTCAGAATTCTGCTAATTACTTTAATTAATAAACATTCACATAAAACAACTTACAACATTTTGATATCACATGCAAAACCAATTTCAGTAATTTGAACCGAAACAATTCCAGTGTCCATCGAAATAATTCACGCGCTTTCATTTTCTTTCTCTAGTATCTTATTTGCTCCAAATGGTGTTGGTATCCCTTAATTATGTCACCCTATGGTTCACGAATAATGCAGACATGATCAAGACCCCTCTCCGGTCAATAGTCATCAACGGGACCTGGAGATACGTACTAACTCCCACACATTCAATGATGACTCTTGTGATCATGTCAAACTTTTAAAGTCGTAACTAAATCCCTTTGTATCGTGATATATTAACTATCCGAGATTCAATCATTGGTATCCCCATACCTATTTTGATCTCGTTACTGACAAGTACTCTTTTCTTGTTCCCGTGATATAACATTATAGTGATCTTATCACTTGCTTGCAAGCTATGTCAATGTGATATCATCGAGAGGGCCGAGAGTATATCTCTCCATCATCGGGATGGACAAATCCCACTCTTTATCCATGAGCCTCTACATAACACTTTCAGAGTATCTAAACGCACCATAATTGTCACCCTATTACAGTGTGACATTTGATGTTATCAAGTTACTCCTCCGGTGTTAGCGATTGACATGATCTCATGGTCTAAGGACTAAAGTTACTTTGCATGATGTTATAGAAATTTAAACATACTGACTTTGATCGTATTACTATACTTCGAGTGGAACTTCATCACACCATTCCAATTTGTCACCTTGTTATTAACAACATCCAATGTCGATGATCAGGAAACCATGATCATCTTGTTAATCAGCGAGCTAGTTTAGATAAGAGGCATAACTAGGAACTCTATATATTTGTTTATTAAACACACATGTATTAACGTTTCCAATTAACACAATTATAGCATGCAAAATAAACATCTAGCATATACTTGGAATAAGATAATAAGAACTTTATTATTGTGTCTCAGGCATATTCCCTTCATGATGTAGTCGTGCTCGTAGTTGACCTCAAGGTCGCAAAGCTCCTTTTAAGTCGCCCCTTGCTCCATCATGTAGCAGTCAAGCTCATGACACCGAAGGTGCCACAAATGGCAACACCCTCGTGGTTTCGCACACATATGGTGTATAACGATGACCTCCGGTTCTCTGATACCTACCAAGAGTGCGGAAGTAGATCCTCTAGCTGGAATCCGGAGGGGTGTGTACGCTACCCATTGGGTTTCCCATGTGGGACTAAAGAAGGGATATGGAGGGAGAGACGCATGGTCCACTAGGGGAATTGTAACTACCTCGGTGAATTACGCTCTTAGTTGCATGCCTGGATGAGCGAAGTGGTTAAAATAGTACGGTGGGGCCCAGGGGCCACTCACAGGTAGACCTTTCAGCCGTCCTAACCACTTTTAGAACATCGGGACAAGAACGAGCGGCGTAATCGGCAGGCGAAGGGATCAACTACATACACAAGTGAGTATGTATGCAAGCCACATACAACAGTTCTCAGAGCCATTCCATCTAAAAGAAATAGAAATATTGCAACGCCATACGGCAAGATCCAAATATCCTAGATAGAGATAATAGTTTAGGATAGCTCCTCATACATCAAACATCAGAGTATCAGGCGGAAGCGGAAAACAAGATCCGAGTACGGATAAGAAGCAAATCGGCATATGATGCCACATAAATAAACACATCTCGCCCACAGATCTCACGGATCCCCGTTCCCGGAATCTCTACACCGCGTGATCGTTGCCAACATCATCCGTCTCCTCCACCCAGTATCCATCTTACGAATACACCTGTTCATCTGAATCAAACAATTTATCGTGTGAGACACTAGGGGTACTCAGCAAGTCTTTATGCCTCTAAAGGGGACATATACCTGGGGTGATGCAATTGCAGCAAAATATAATAACTAACAATCCTATAGATACTGGCTAACCATCCGCCTAACCAAAGATAGACGGATGTCCGTTAATTAGTAACAACAGTTATAACAGTATAAATAACAGATCCATCCTCCTTCTCGCTTACCAACGAGAAAGCGGACGAACAACCCATCCATTGGCAGTTTTATTAACCATTCCATGAGTATTGCACTATTTACTAGTCAGGTATTTAGTCAGATTAAAAGCGGTACTTTAGTTATACTTGTCTATGATCGAGAAACTGTGCTCCAAGTCATCCATAACCGCGGACACGGCTTTCAGAAAGATTTACCCTGCAGGGGTGCACAAATAGCAACACACACTCGATCAACCTCGGAAAAACCAACTCAAAACCCGACGAGGCATTCACGACAAAGCGATCACAGGATTCAGAAGTATTTCAGGGGGCCACCCCATTAAGCTACCCGCAACGAAGTTGGCCGGCTCCGAGATGGACCCAAGGTTTGCGCCAATGGCTGTAAACGACTAGGAACCCGAAAGTGTGACTGGGCTTGTCGATACCGCGAAAACACTCCGCAATTCCTAAACAGTACAGGTGCTCCTCACACAATCTTAAATAAAACAGTAAAGCATGGCATAAGTACAGGATAGTAACAAAGCCCCAAACTACTTTGTGGCCCCAAGAAATAAGAATGAATCAAGCTCTGGCTCAGGGGGGTCCACAGGCCTCCCGGATGTGGATAGTGCGAATAGTCAAGGAACAGGAATCAAGTACTCGGGGTCCTACGGGACACAAGTGAGCATGAAGAACCAAATAGCAGATATTGCTCACCGGTGCCGCTTTCATTAGTTATCCCATTACTACTCAGGTTAAGTTGTTTAGGTACCTCATTATCCATCAGACACTCACATACCCTACACATGCTTTTCTATGACCCGCATGGCTCAAAAAACTCCTGTAGTAATGGATCATAGGATGGAGGAACAAGCTTCAGCGGGGTTTAAAAATAAAGGCTATGCAGTACTTGGGATTCAATTTAATGCAATCGCGACTCAATGATGCAAGAATAAGATAGAGCCAATAGGTACTATATGTATGCAAGCATGTGGTAGTGCTTTCCTGGTAGCTCAGTTGTCGCGAGAGATGGATCTGGGTAGAACTCCTGTGATTCCTGATAATTCCCCTGCTCGGCGTCTATTCGAAGAAGAACCAAACAAACAAGGGCCAACATAAATAAAGTGCACAAGCATAAGAATTAAAGTGCGACAGGCAAACAAGCATGCCATGATGAATGATGCACAATTTGCATGGCAATAATGTAGCATGGCATGGGTGAGGTGTGGGGTACAAGATTAAAGCATTTTGTTGAGTTTTGGTCACTTTTTATTCCCAATTAAGTTGCCGTATACTTATTATTTATATGATGCATGCTGCAATTCAGAACAAGGAATGCATAGTTGGAACGGGCTCGTCGCACTGATCGATTTAGACATATTATTTGTCGAATTTGGAGTTGTAGAATTAAAGTTATTAAATTTTTAAGAAAAGGGAATTTTATTGTAATTTTAACCATCTCGAAATTTTAAAGTGTTCAAACATTATTTTGAATAGCATATTTGAAAACCTCACATTTTTCTGATTCAAAAACATATATCATTTGTTTTATTTGGATTTATAAAACAAAATTTATTAAAAACAAAAATTAAATCATATTAAAACATTTCTGAAAATTATTTTTATTAAACAGATAAATAGAAAAGCTTTTTATACTCAGCCACACATAGCCACAGTCACAGACAGGTGGGGCCGATGCTAAACTGGCGCAGCCGCGCGTGCCAGAACCTTTTCTACCGCGCGCCAGCCAGCCACAGCCGCTGACAAACGGGACCGGCATTCGCGCAGACCCACACGCGGGCGGGCAAACGGGGCACAGCCACGTGGCTCGGACGGGGACGGCGGGTAGAGGTTTTTGGGAACTTAGGTGCTTTTCTGCAAAATTTCAACTGCGGCTGACATGTGGGACTGGAAGGGTCGCGGGTTGAGAAAAAGAAAAAGTGTGGGGGGTTTGTGCAAAGTAGCCTCTGCTACTGTGGATCTTCTCTGCGTGTTCTGACGGACAGAGCAGCGTCAGAGAATGGTGTGCGGCACGGGGGTTCGATCCCGCGTCCTCGTGCACGCGCGCGGCGGCTGGTACCACTACGCTGGCTTGGGGTTGCTGCAAGGTAAGCGGTACGCGGCTAGGTGAGGCGTTACGCGGCGCGGGAACGTGTAGACGCCAGCGGCCGCCGCTGCACCGAGAGTGCTCGGCACAACGCCCGGCGAGGCTAGGCAGCGATGGAGAAGGAGAGGGTGTCAGAGGGGAAGGGTGGCTCACCGCGGAGAGGACGGTGGTAACGAATCGGCCCGGGGAGCAGCAGGACGACGACGAGGCAGACGGCCGGCGAAGCTAGGGTTTCCGGCGGCGCGTCGGTGTTCGGCGTGTACTAGGCCTTCTCCTCCTTGCTGCTGGGTACGGGCGACGCACCGGTGCTCCACTGGTTCTTCCTCGACAACCAAACGCCACGCCCGCCGATAGTTTCGTAGAGGGAAGGTGGATGCCGAGGTGGTGGCCGGAGTTGGAGAAGAGGGTGGCAGGGGAGAAAGGAACGATGCAGCGGCCAGGGGTGGATCTGGGCGCAGCAGAGGAGGCATGGGGAAGGAGATAAAGGCAAAGGAGAGAGAGGGGGATGTCGTGGGGGATCGGGGTGGAAAAAGTGGCTCGGCCACCTTTTTGCTTCTCCTCCCTCACGTGCTCGAGCTGGGGCTCGGCCTGGGGTGTGGCTGCAGGTGGGGACGCGGGGCTGAGAGGCTGGCTCGGGTGGGGCAGGCCTGGCAGCAAGAGAGAAAGAGAGAGGAGGGAGAGGCTCGACATGTAGAGCATGGGGGGCTCGGCTAGGGTTAGGTTAGAGGGGTGATTAGGGTTACGGTAGGGAGTAGATGGGGTAGCTTGGTGGGGTGAGTGCAACTAGTGTTTAGAGGTAAGGAGGAGATGGAGATGATTAAGGAGAGGTAGGGGTAGGCTTAGGTTTGAGTTAGGGTTTTAGCTATGTAGAGAGAGGGGAGGAAATGGCTCATGGGCACATGTATGCACACATGCATCTGTAGATGATGGACAAGGTGGCAGGGATATATGTAGGAGGTAGGGTTTTGGAGAGAGTTGAATCACCAAAGAAGTTTGCATTAAGAAAAAGGGAGAAACCAATGTGGAATGGAAAATGGGCTTGCATGTCCCATGCATGTGTAATAAATGCCATCTTTATTCTTGTAAAAACATTAACAAAGTCCCATGACATTTATTCATATGCATTCCCTAATATGGAGTAAGGTCAAGCAAAAAGGAATTGAAAAGAAGATCCCATGTGGAGTAGATGGAGATGATCATATTTGAACATAACTGGGACTTGCTAGTGTGTGTATTCCACTAGATGTTTAATAGTCTCAAAAATATTCCAATATGAGCACACATTCATAATAATCCATATGGAAACTAGGAAAAGGGGTACCACTCACAAGGCATGCAAAAATGGCTTCACATATAAATAATGTGGAAAACAACATGATGCTAGTGTGAGAGCATGTAGAAAGTAGAAGTGGATCCATCCCAACCCACATGAGCTAGATTTAAATGCCAAAGGAAAAGTAGAGCTCAGGGATAATTAGGATGGTGGAATTATAAGGTGGTGACAAAGAAAGGTGATGGAGTTGGATAAAAGATATTCCCCTAACTCAACTTGGGCATCAAGCATTTATGAAGAACCAAATACAATATATCAAGAGCCAAATACAATTACTAATGCATATGAGAGAAGAACCAAATGGAAAGGGTTTTTATATGATGCTCAAATGCAAGGTGGCATGATGACATGAGCATGATATAGTTATGATGCATCAATTATGTGTAGGAAGTAGCCATTAAATTACTAGACCAAGTAGCATTAAATATGGTAGACAGATGGGATGCTACAACTCTCCCCCACTAAACAGGAATCTCGCCTCGAGATTCTAGGAAGAAGAAGAAGACACGAAGAGGGTAGGATACTTGGCACGGAGCTCATCCTCGCGTTTCCAAGTGGCTTCATCAATGGAATGGTGCGACCACTGCACCTTGCAGAACTTGATGGACTTGTTGCGAGTCCTTCTTTCTTCGACTTCAAGGATTTTTATGGGGTGTTCTTGATAAGACAGATCTTCTTGGAGATTGATGAGTTCATGGTCCACGGTCCTGCCGGGGTCCTTGAAGCACTTCTTGAGTTGAGATATATGGAAACATCATGGACCTTGAGTTTTTCAGGGAGCTCAAGAGCGTAAGCAACTTCTCCTCTTCTTCCGTGAATTTTGAAAGGACCGATGTATCTAGGAGCCAGCTTTCCTTTGATACCAAAGCAGTGCGTGCCTCTCATGGGATTGACACGAAGGTAAACGAGATCACCAGGGACATACTCCATGTCCGTGTGCTTTCTGTCATAATTGCTCTTCTGGCGACTTTGAGCAATCTTCAGATTTTCAAGAATGATGGGAACCTTCTCCTCCGCTTGAGTTACAATGTGGGGGCCAAACAATGTTCTTTCTCCTGCGCCCGACCAACCAATCGGAGTTCTGCATTTGCGACCATAGAGAACCTCAAATGGTGCCATCTTTAGACTCTTCTGGAAGCTGTTGTTGTAAGAGAATTCAGCATAAGGAAGGCATTCTTCCCACTTCATGCCGAAAGAGATAACGCAAGCACGGAGCATATCTTCCAGAATCGGATTGATCATTTCAACTTGTCCTTGCGACTGAGGGTGGTAAGCTATGCTGAAGTTCAATTTTGTTCCCAAAGCATTTTGGAAACTTCCCCAGAACTTGGAAGTGAAGATGCTTCCACGGTCTGAACTGATCTCAAGAGGAACCCCATACAGAGAGACAATTCTGTTGATATAGAGCTCAGCCAACTGAATTGCAGAAATTGTTTCCTTGAAAGGAAAGAAGTGAGCCACTTTAGAAAGCCTGTCGATAACAACAAAGATTGCATTGCTGCCCTTCTACGACCTTGGAAAACCAGTTATGAAGTCCATCTCTACTTTCTCCCATTTCCATTCCAGAGGCTTCAATGGCTGTAGAAGACCAGAAGGTTTCTGATGAACAGCTTTAACTCTGCGGCAGACATCACACTCCGAGACATACTTGGCACAATATCGTTTCAACCCAGGCCACCAATACTGTGTTTTCAAGTCCATGTACATCTTAGTGTTGCCAGGGTGGATAGAAAGAATAGAATCATGCGCCTCCTTAAGAACTTGCTCTCTCAAACCCGGTGACGAGGGTTTAACTCATCAATGCCCATTGTTATGGACTTGGGTTTTGGAGAAGGAGGGAGTGCTGGAGACATCTATCGGCTAGCAAACAAGCACACAAGGGACAAAGGATTTACCCAGGTTCAGGCCTCGTAGAGGTCCCTACTCCTGCTTGTCTGCTCGTGGAATTATCGAGGGAGTCGAAAGTTACAATGGTGCGCAGATGCAATCTCGCGAGGGTTGTGGAAACTAGGGTTGTGTCTGTCCTCCTCGCCGCCCCCTCCTAGCCTTTATATAGGTAGGCTAGGTCTCAGGTAGCAGGTCGAGTCGGTTACAAGTTAGAGTTTTCCCCTTCAAACTTTCTATCTTTAGCTTCTTCTTGTCTCTTAAGCAATCGAGAGTCCGCAGATCACTCGAATCCTTTCGTCTGGGCCTTGGCGACACCGTGGGCCTGTACGTATTTAGACCGTATATACCAAGCTTGAGTACCTGTAAGGTATACCCATGTCAGTAGCCCCCGAGTATCCAGTGGAATCGCAGATTCGGCTGTGTACTTTTTGAAGTTTCGAGTGCCTGAATGAGTGCATTTCGACTGCTTTTATTTGTGTCATAGGGATTGTTGATATACGTGCCTGATATAACCGAAGTATCGGTACCAGTTAACCACCTTAGGGTGAAACAACGCAATCTACTCGAATTCGAGTCCCCGGACTCGAATCCGGAAAAGTGCTAGCGTAATTCGACTCAGGCTGCGGAGGTCTTACAGGAGTCGAATTCCAGTTATATGGGTGTGAGCACTTGACGCGTCCGTCAAGGCATGTTCATCGTGCCTGTAGGCACGGATATGTTTCTGGTAGTGCGCAGTTAAATGCGTTGCCAGGCCTTTATTCAGGTCTTACCTTCACGCTGTAAGCGCGGCATCCGAATTTTATCATCGCGGAGATGATTCGGGCAACCCAGGAGACGTAATCTCTTTGTAGGGAAAATTATGAGGCGGTGTCGCCATGATCTACGAGTGCTGATGTAATCAACGCACAGCTTTCGTGCAAATAATCATAGGGTGCGCGACCAGCGCTCCCTATGGGAGTAGCCCCCGAGTGCCTGGTTGAGTCGAAGACTCAGGCAGGGACTAAAGAAATTTTGCGACTGCTATCATTATTGTTTGTTTGAGTCGAAAACTTGGATTGTGACTGCTGTCGTCTTTTGCTTGCTTGTTTCAGTCGAATTTTTTTCCAGCGCTCCCTATGGGAGTAACCCACGTCCATAGTCGAATCATTTTTCGAATGGTTGGGTTTGATTGTGATTGCCTGTATCCCTGCAATAAGAAAAGAAAATCATAGGGTGTGCGGCCAGCGCTCCCTATGGGAGTAGCCCCCGAGTGCTTGGTGGAGTCGCAGACTCTAGCAAGGACTAAAGTAGTCGTAGTTTTCCACTGCGTAGCTGTTTGATGACGTCAGTGCTGACGCTTTCATGACCTCAGTTGCCCGCGTGAGCGGCTTTGACAGGACGTGACGAGCAGTGGGTCCCACTTTCTGACTTTGATTTGACTGGGCGTGCGTAATCTTTTTATTAACTGTGCCTCCTCGATTTCCGAGCAGTGGCGGGACGGTTCGCGCTTCCTCTTCCCCACGTGTCGAGCACGATATGTGCCACGCGTCCAATAGGGTTTTTGTGAGCCCTTGGATTGCATCTCTTAGGGGTTAAGTAGCGAAGCTACGACGGTAAATTTCCATCTGCGCCCTTTTCTTCCTCGCTGCCATCACCATTGTCGCTGCTCCTCTGCTTTTCTCCTGCGCTCATCTTTTCCGTAGTTCTGGACCATCTCCGCTCGTTCCCAAGTTACTTTCTGCGTTCTCATCGCCGCCGCGCAATGGGAAAGAAGAAAGGAGGCGCTGCCGCTGAATCCGCCGCCACCACTACTGCGGCAAAGAAGGGTGGCGCCGCTGCTGTTTGCAGCAATGCCGCTGCTGGCGGGAAGAAGAAAGTCGCGGGCACCCGCGTGACCAATGGTGCCTGGCGCCCCTCAATCATCAAGGCGTCCGATCTTCGTCTTCTTCGCCAAGACGGAGTTATTTCCGCCGCAGTCACCGACACGCGCGTCCCCAGTGGTGAGACCATTCCTGTGCCTCCCGTTGGTTTTCAAGTGATGTTTCTTGCTTTCATCATTCGTGGCATTTCTTTGCCTATCCACCCCTTTCTTAGGGGTCTCCTCTGTTTTTACGGGCTCCAGCTCCATCAGTTGTCCCCGAATTCGATTATTCACATCTCTTGCTTTATCACTCTCTGCGAGTGCTGGCTCGGAATCGAGCCGTACTTTGGCCTTTTCAAGCGTTTGTTCAAGCTAAAGCGTTAGTCCGCATCTGGCTCTTTAGTTTATCACGTAGGTGGTTGTGGAATCCACGTCGACCCATCCACCACCTACTTCGACATCAAGCTTGCCAAGTCCGTCCAGGGATGGAGGGACAGATGGTTTTATGTTCGCGACCTGAAGGCCAAGGACGAGCACTTTGGACTCGCTCCATTTGATCCCGCGACTCCCTGCAAGAAGATGCGTTCTTGGAAGAGCGTGATCATGCCGTCCGAACTCGCGGAGACGGACGTGCTATATCAACGCGTCTGCGACCTCGAGAGTCGCATGGGCGCAGAAGAGGGAGTCTGTGCCCTTATCAGGACTTGGCTGCATCGTCGCGTCCAGCCTCTCCAAGCTAGAGTCCATCCCATGTTTCAATGGGGTGGTGCTGATGATGCCACTCGCGTGTCTGCCAATGGCATGTCCGCGAGTGAGGTAGATAAGAGGGTGCGACTGGTCACAAAGTACACCTTCAAGGACGTGCTTCTGAATGAGCCAGTCGTTCCTCCCTTCGATGCTTCGAATTCTCCTCCCGAGGTACAGTCGTACTACGTAGTAGCTTATATTCACGATTGCTTTTCTGTTGCTTATCTGCTCCATTTCCTTTTTGTATGCAGGATTGGGTGGTCTCGCCTTGCGTGCCTCCTTTTCCTGAGGGCATTATTCCTCGCGAAGCTTTTGAAGAGGACGAGTCTGAGTTGACTGTCCCTTCTGACGTGGAAGAGGAAGCCCCCGAGTCGGAGAGCCCAGATACTCGCAAGCGTCCGCGCAGCGAGGACTCTGATGTGTCGACTCGTTCAACTCCTGAGGGCACTGTTGCTGGCGCGGAGTCACCAATTCCCACCGTTCCTGTGAGGGCTGTAGCACCAGCTTCTCGCACGAAGATGCGATTGCCCAAGGAGTCTTCGTCGGAGTCGGCGGAGGCCACCTTTGATCTTGACAAGTTTGACTGCTAAGTTTATGAGTTCGTTCTTTCTTCTCTGTTTTCTTTTTGTTGGCTTTGCCCTCGAGTTTTGCCCTTTCTTAATGTGAATTTGGTCTTGCAGTCAAGAGGCTTCGTCATCTTCTAGTGATGTTGAATTTTTGAAGGAATTAGGAGTCGCGACCTCAAGGGCCAAGGTAGAGGTCGAGCGCGCTCCTTTGCCTCCGGCGGCGGCCCACTCCGGGCACAATTCTTCGAGTTCTCCTCACAGAGGGGAGCATCGAATAGTTGCTTGGATGACTGCTCAACAGACTTCTTCGGAGTCGCTAGAGGACCATGTGAGTATATCCTTCCTTCTTTTGTATTTTGGCGGTCAACGCCTTCTGTTGCCCTTATCTGATTCCTTGATTGGTGCAACAGCTCCTTGTAAAAGAGGCCGTGCGACTAGCGGAGCAGGTGATGGCGATGGGTCGTCAGCATGCGATGCTGGAGACGCGTCACCGCGTGGTCGAAAGTGAGTGCTTCCATAATTGTTTCTTTTGTTTTTTTCTGTTCTGGTGTGTTTGACTGATAGCCAATTATTTTTGACTGCCATGTAGCTGAGCATAACGCCCTACTGCGCAATGTCGCATCCTTGGAGAAGACACTGGCCGCAGCTGTCAAGGGGCGCGATGAGACAATCGCGGCTCGTGATGAAGCCCGCAAGCGTGAAGAGGATATGCACGCCTCTTTTGCAGCCAGGGAGAAGTTGTTCGAGGAGCAGCTATTCTCAGTCGCCAAGGCCCTCTCAGGTACCTTTGCTGGTGGATTTTTGATTGATGCTTTTCTCTGCTTCTGGAGTTTTGCCGTTGGCACCAGAAATCTGATCCGTGTTTTTTGTGTAGATGCTGGCGACTTGAGTTTTGACCCGCAGGCCCTTCGTCGTGATGACGCTCTGGCTGGCGCGGTATCCGCGGTCGAAGACCGAAGCGTCGTCGTCCAGAATATGTTGTCCAAGGCCAAGGTTGCCCTTAGTCGCCTCCGAGAGGAGTTGATGCCAAAGGCGGAGCAGCTCGACAAAATGGACGAGCTGGTGGAGTCACTCGCCGGGGGTGTGCCTTCTACCTATAAGAACTCCCTCCGGGCGGCTGGTGCAACGATGTCACTCGCCATGGTGCAGGCCCACGGAGTCGAGATAGATCCCTCTACGGTGTCGAAGACAATGCCTGTTGGCGCGGATGGTCAGTAGGTAGTATTCGCCCCCTTTGCGACTGCTTGTGCCAAATACGGTCATTCTTTGATTAACACCGTTGCCAAGTATTCGGAGGAGCTCCAACGCGCTAAGAAGGTGGCGAAAGCTTTGGCTTCAGGGGCAGGTGGAAAATCAGTGGCGTCTGATACTGCCATGGATTTGATGAAGCCCCCGAAGGCGTCGAAGTCAAAGAAACCAGCTGCTCCGTAGTTAGCTTTGTTTAGTAGACAACGAATTGTCCTTTTGCCCTAAGAACATGCCTGCTGGTGAGTGTGCTTGTGAATATGTTTTTATGCTTATCCTGAATGCATCTGCTATCCCTGTCTTTGTGTTAGTTTGGTCGCCTTATTTGCTTATGTCTTGATCTGTGGTAGGGCACATCGAGTGGTCTCGTAGGGGGCAATCAGGATCCATCATCTCTTGATGAGACAGTGGTACCGCCACGCTCCAGGGTAGAGGAGCTGTCTTTGCTGTCGCGACTTCGTGACCGCGTGAAGCAGCTGGAGCGTGAGTTGCCCTTGATCCGCGGTAACGCAGATGTGTGGAAGTCAAAGGCGGAAAAAGCCGCCGCCCGCGAGCAGTATCTGCTTGGCGAGATGACGCAGCTGGGCAACCAGTTTAAGTGTTAGTTTGCTCGTCCTTATCTTTTTCCTTTGTAGATAGTCGCAGTGGTACGTTGTACTCATGCTGTGGGTGTTGCTTCGTGTAGTTGTTGGCTCTCCTGGCATTATTTCAAGATATGTCCACGGTTTGCGAGTGCGTGAGGCAGCAGTTGGTGGCTGGTGCCAAGGCTGCCCTCTCGATGGTGTGATTGCACAGGCCTGTCGTGGATGTCGCCGTCGTAGCTTCCGGTCTGCCAGCGCCGCCAGCCGGATCTTCTTGGAATATGGTGCCGCACTATCAAGCGGTGGACCGCCCAGCAGAGGAGATTGTCGACTTCTTCGAGGAGCAAACCAATGTTCTTCTGTTGTAGCAGTAACCAGATTTGTATCCTGCACATAAGTGTATTTGTGTTGTAAAGTTCATATATATATATATATATTTGTATGTAATTTATTGTTGAACGCGTATAAATAGCTCTTGTAAGCGTAAGGTGCGTTGCACTATGCGAGTCCTTTTCGTTAGCCTGGCCATCCCTTTTGTCAACCTGCCAGGTGCGTTGCAGCTGGGTTGAATTTTCGTTAAGGGGTTCGATTGATGTGCCAGCTACTTAGGATGTCGCGTTTATTAGTTCGAAGAACAAATGTGTGTAAGGTGGCGCAGCCCCCGAGTACAATAGTAATAGAAGTGAAAAGAAAAACACAGAGTTTTGAGGCACTTAGCTTTTATTTATTTGTAGAACAGTACGAGGTACAATGTGTGGCTAAGTAGCCTTGGCTGAGTAGCCTTATTTGTGATGTAAAAGTAAAAACAGCTAGGGGTAGAAGTGTTGCAGTTGTGCGACGTTCCAAGGGTTAGAGTATGCGACTCCTGTTTCTAGGTCTTGAAGGCGATAGGCGCCACCTAGGATTACTTCTGTAACCAAGTATGGTCCTTCCCAGGGGGACTCGAGCTTGAGATGCCCCTGCTGCTTCAGTCGCAGGACCTGGTCACCTTCTACGAAGGATCTGGGGCGAAGCCTTCTACTGTGGTAGTTGCGCAGGTTCTGCTGGTAGATCGTGGATCTTTCTGCGATGATTTCTCTCGCCTCGTCGAGGAGGTCGACGGAGTCTTCGAGTGCAAGAGATGACTCTTGTTCGCTGTAAGCGACTATGCGCGGCGCCTTGTACCTTACTTCGGCGGGTAGTACCGCTTCTGCCCCATGCACCATAAAGAATGGCGTGTAGCCTGTGGCGCTGTTTGGAGTTGTACGTAGGCTCCAGAGTACGGATTGGAGCTCATCTGGCCAGCAACCCGCAGCTTGTTCGAGTGGTCGAAGGAGTCGTTTCTTGATGCCACTGCAGACGAGCCCGTTTGCTTTTTCCACCTGACCGTTGGTCTGTGGATGCACGACTGAGGCATAGCTCATGTTGATCCCCAGGTTTTCACAGAATTCTTGGAACTCCTTGGATGTGAAGTTCGTCCCGTTGTCAGTGATGATGCTGTGTGGCACGCCGAAGCGATAGATGATGGACTCGAAGAACTTGACTGCGTTGTGCCCTGATTGCTTGGTTACTGGCATGGCCTCGATCCACTTGGTGAATTTGTCGACTGCTACCAAGAGGTAGACGTATCCTCCTTGCGAGGACCTTGGAAGTTTGCCAACCATATCGAGACCCCACTGTGCGAAGGGCCAGGCCAATGGAATAGGCCGCAATTCTGCGCCTGGTGCGTGTGGTTTGTCCGCGAATCGCTGACAAGCGTTGCACTTTTGGACTATGTCCTTGGCGTCGCGCATGGCCGTGGGCCAGTAAAATCTAGCTCGTAGAGCTTTGGCAACGAGGGCGCGACTGCCGGCGTGGTGTCCGCAGGTTCCTTCATGTATGTCGAGAAGGACTGCTTTTCCATCGGCTAGGGAGACGCATCGCTGTAACACTCCTGTGATAATGCGTTTATACAGTTCGCCGTTGATAACGGCGAATGCCTTGGAGCGCCGTGCGATGTGTCGTGCGTCCGTCGGGTCGTCCGGTAGGCGCTTGCTGAGGAGATATGTAATGTACGGCTGCGTCCAAGATTGTTCTATCATCATGACGCTCATTAGCCCTTCGAGTCATGTGTCCAGCTCCAAGTCTTCAAGTGCCATTGGCTCATTGGGTGGCGTAGCCCCCGAGTCCATTGCTACGCTTGTTTTCTTCTCTGCGGCCTTTGGCTTGATAGAGCGTTCGTAGATGCGCTCGAGAAATACCCCAGGTGGTATGGGGGCGCAGGTAGAGCCTATGTTGGCGAGTGCGTCTGCCTCCTCGTTGCTTTCGCGGCCTACATGTCGCAACTCGCAACCATCGAAGTCTCCCTCGAGTATATCGTAGAGGTCGTGGTATGCGATCATGTTGTCATTGAGTGCATTGCACTGGTGCATTGTTTGGTTGACGACCAGCTTGGAGTCGCCATATATGATGAGTCTCTTTGCGTCGCAGGCTTTTTCCATCCTCATCCCGTGCAACAGGGCCTCGTATTCAGCCTCATTATTGGAGGCTGTGAACTGCATTCGCAGGATGTATTTCAGCTTGTCCCCTTGAGGTGACGTCAGAATGACGCCTGCTCCTGCTCCGTCTTTCCGCTTGGATCCATCGAAGTGCATGGTCCAAAGGTAGGACATATCTGGCTTGTCTGGGAGTTGGTTTTCCATCCAATGCACGAGAAAGTCAGGGAGAACTTGCGACTTTATTGCGTCGCGCTTTTCGTATGTGATGTCTCGTGGAGACAGTTCGATTCCCCAGAGCGCGACTCGTCCCGTGGCATCGGGGTTATTGAGGATATGTCCCAATGGGGCGTCGCTGACTACCATGATTGGGTGTTCCTGGAAGTAATGGCGCAGTCGCCGGGCGGTCATGAAGACGCCGTACGCCAACTTCTGGTAGTGCGGGTATCGCTGTTTTGTTGGCGTGAGGACCTCGCTGAGGTAGTATACCGGGCGTTGTACGCCGTGGACCTTGTTTTCCTTGGCCAGTTCGATGACGAGCACTGTACTAACCACTTGGTTGGTAGCGGAGATGTATAGCAGTAGTGGCTCCCTTTCTCGTGGAGTCACCAGTACTGGCGAGGTGGATAACAAGCGCTTGAGGTCTTCGAATGCTTCTTGCGCTTCCTTGGTCCACTCAAATTTGTCAGCTTTGCAGAGGAGCTGATAGAAGGGCAGTGCCTTTTCCCCCATTCGACTGATAAATCGACCGAGGGCCGCGATTCGTCCGGCTAGTTGCTGGACGCCTCTTATGTTCTTTGGCTTCTCCATGGCCAGTATGGCCTTTAACTTTTTCGGGTTTGCCTCAATCCCTCTCGTAGAGATGAGATACCCGAGCAGCTGCCCAGATGGTACGCCAAAGGCGCATTTGTCCGGATTGAGCTTAATCCGGTAACGATCGAGGTTGGCGAATGTTTCGCGCAAGTCGTCAATTAGAGAGGCTTCCTCCTTGGTTTTGATTACTATGTCGTCGACATAGACTTGGATGTTGCAACCCAATTGCTCCTTGAGGCAAGCCTGCATGCACCGCTGGTAGGTGGCTCCCGCATTTTTTAGCCTGAAGGGCATTGTGTTGTAGCAGAACACACCGAAGGGCGTTGTAAACACGGTCTTCTCTTGGTCTTCCTCTTTCATTCGAATTTGGTTATAGCCTGACTAGGCATCGAGAAAGCAGAGGCGCTCGCATCCAGCGGTGGAGTCGATGATTTGATCGATTCGTGGTAGCGGGAAGAGATCCTTTGGGCAGTGCTTGTTTAAACAAGTGAAGTCCACGCACATCCGTAGGATATCCGTGTCCTTTTTTGGCACCAGCACCGTATTGGCGAGCCAAGTGCTTTCCTTGATCTCGCGTATGAATTTGGCCTCGAGGAGTCTGTTGATCTCCATGCCAACTGCCTGCGCTCGTGGCTCAGATAGTCACCTGATTGTTTGTTTGACTGGCCTTGCGTCGGGGTTGACGTTGAGTGCGTGCTCGGCGAATTCCCTGGGAACTCCTGGCATCTCCGCAGGACACCAGGCGAAAATTTCCCAGTGCTCACGGAGGAATTCGATGAGCGCGAGTTCCTATGCGGGACTCAAGTTGTTGGCGATGAGGGCCGTTTTGGCAGGATCTGTCGGATGGACCTGCACCTTCTTTGTGTGCACGGATGAGTCGAAGGAGAGATCAGGTGAGCTTGGCCTACTCAGGGGAGACATACTATTGTCTGTCGTTTCCTTCATGCGCGCGAGCTCCTCCTGCATGCCAAAGGACTGGGAGATTCTGTTGAATTCCCTGTCACAACTGTCAGATCGCTCAAAGCTTCCGTTGATCGTGATGACGCCGTTGGGACCTGGCATTTTCATCTGCAGGTAGGCATAGTGGGGTACCGCCATGAACCTAGCGAACGCGACGCGTCCGAGGATGCAGGGGTATTGTGAGGGCCAGTCGATGACCTCAAAGTCAATGCGCTCGCGCCTAAAGTTCTTCGGCGTGCCGAATATGACGTCGAGGTTGATTTTCCCAGGGGGTATATGCCTTTCCCTGGGACGATGCCATGGAACGTTGTGTCCGATGCCTCCAAGCAAGTCAGAGGAATCCTCATTGCTCCCAGGGTACTCGCGAATATGAGGTTGATGCCGCTTCCGCCGTCCATGAAGACGCGACTCATGTCGAAACCTCCAATTTGCGCCTCGAGTACGAGGGGGCAATGACCTAGGCGAGGTACTTGAGGCGGGTGGTCGCGTTTATCGAAGGTGATGCACGACTCACTGCCACTGAGGTACTCAGAAGTGGATGGTGGTGAGTGCGTGGCCAAGTTGACTTGGCGAGTGATAGCTTTCTGCACCCTATTGGAGGGGCGCCCCTTTTGGATCATCATGGTACCCATGGCCCGTGGGTACGGTTCTCCTCCGTGGTGCTGGTCCGGTGCAGCTCCGTTCGGGGGTGGCCCTGGTGGTGGTGGCGGTGAACCATGTGCCACGGCGCCTGGAGCGGCCCCGTAGCCTCTTTCGACTGCGTTGCGGTTCATCCGAACCAATCCCTCGTGTAGCTTGAGGAACTCGCGGCAGTCTTTGAGGAGGTGGCTGGACTTTCTTTTGCCATCATGCTTGTCCATGTAGAAGTGTACCGTGCATGGTCCGGACAGTTTCTCCTCGATGGAGGTCGCGGTTACCTCGTCACGAGTGCGGCGTTGCCACACTTGCATGGTCTTCCCAGAGTCGCGGTATCTGCCGCTGCGGTATCCGCTGTTGCAGTTGTCGTCGCGTCTCTCGGCGTAGCCGGCTGCAACCATATTAATGTCGTCACGGTCGTCGTAGATGCGCATGCGGCATTTGCCTCGGCGGTCGCGTCTGCGTTCGAGCTCTGCCTCCTCGTCAGAGTGAGCGTTGTTCTTCACTGAATCTTCTCCATCAGCCCATCGATTCGCAATCTCCATTAGGTGGTCGATAGTCTGGGGCTTTGAGCGGCCCAGCTCCTCCCTGAGCTCTAAGAGGCGAACGCCACCACTAAATGAATCAATCGCGCGGTCCTCTGAGATGTTTTCCGCGGAATTCTTGATGATGGACCACCTTCGGATGTATGAGGGCAGTGATTCGCCAGATTTTTGCTGGCAGCATCTCAGTTCTTTGATTGATGCGGGCCGTTTGTACGTGCCCTTAAAGTTGCGCACGAAGCTATTGACCAGCTCATCCCAGCTGCGAATGGATCCGCGTGGGAGGCTATTGAGCCATGCTCGGGCGGCGCCCTACAGCCGTAGCTGCAAACACTGCATGGCAGTACTTCGACTGCCTCCGTAAAGTCTGATGGAGGAGATGTGGTCCTCTAGCCAGATTTTAGGGTCTTGTAGGCCGTCGAACTTCGGGTTTTCCAACGGAAGTTTAAACCCCTTAGGCATTCGTTTCTGCCTAATGGATCTACTGAAGCATCTAGCGCCGCAGAGCTCCCCGTCTTCCTCCTCTAGGTCAGTCGACCGGGCATGTCGTGCTCTTGATTTGTCGATCTTACGTTGTGTGAGGTCGTTGCGCACGTCGTAGTCGCGATTGTGTCGTTGCGAACGGCGGCATCGTGACAGGTCGTGACTGTCATCGCTAGACGAGGGCGAGGAGTAGCGTTTTGCTAGAGTTTTGCCCTTTTTGGGGTCTGGTACTGGCTGCTTGTCTAGGGCGGCCTCGATTAATCCCAAACCGGCGATCGTAGATCGGTGCATGGCGGTTCTGGGATCTCCAGCCGGTGGCAGGTTGTTGAGGAGGTACATGGTGGCTGCCGTGACCGTGGCCTGCGGCGTTCTGGGGACCACGTTGCCTCTCGTGTCGACTGTCATAGAGCTGAAGTCGAGGACTTTCGCGGCATCTATGCGCTCTTGTTCGGTGAGGTGAGCCATTCGCGACTGCCTCTTCTTGGCGACGTACTCGTTTCCTCGTGAGGAGGATCCTCCGTAGGAGGAGAGCCCAGCACGATGAAGGCTCGATTCGTCCGCCGCCCTTTTACGCGCCTCCAGCTGCGCGATTGCTTCTTTTTGGCGCTTGAATTCCTCTTTCAGGAGCCAGTGGTAGCCCATTAGTAATTCCTGTGGGGATCCAAAGGGCAGAGGTGTACCTCGTAGGGCTTCGCGGTAGCGCTCCCACTCTTGCTCGTTGAGCCTGATTACGACGCGTTCGCCGGTTTGCTCATTGATTATGCTGGGAGGTTCGACTGCTCCACCGTTGGCGCTGTTACCTCCGTTGCCACCGTTGCCAGCGTTGGGTGGATCGGTGCCGTTGCCGGTGTTGACGACGGTGCGATTGGCGGAGGTGTCGCCTGCGTTGATGACGGCGCACATGAAGTGATTGGGGAAGCTATTGCTTCCGCAACTTTCAGATTCGGAAGCGCAGGTTCCATCTTCTGTGGCCAGATCGCTCAGATCGGAGTCGCGACTGTTGTCGCTGATCGTGTTCCCGACTGCCACCGGAGTATTGAGCTCGCTGAGGGTGCCGATCGATGGAGGGAACCATGATTCCGGGGCAATCTCCGGTGTTGTCGGTTGATCAGGCATGCGAAGCGTGCCCATCTGACCAACTTGGAAGCGGAAGCTCCCAATCGCCAAGCTGATTCCGTCTCCCACGGACTCGAAAGCCAAGCGGGTGGCCGGTGTGTGGACGGTGAAGTCGAAGGCGCCGAAGAGCTGGCGAATCTCCGCTGTTGCGGAGTTGTAGATCACGGTTGATGGGGCCGAAGAAGCCGCAACATCAGCACTCCCACTTCCCACAGATGGCGCCAATTGACGAGGGTTTAACTCATCAATGTCCATTGTTATGGACTTGGGTTTTGGAGAAGGAGGGAGTGCTGGAGACATCTATCGGCTAGCAAACAAGCACACAGGGGACAAAGGATTTACCCAGGTTCAGGCCTCGTAGAGGTCCCTACTCCTGCTTGTCTGCTCGTGGAATTATCGAGGGAGTCGAAAGTTACAATGGTGCGCAGATGCAATCTGGCGAGGGTTGTGGAAACTAGGGTTGTGTCTGTCCTCCTCGCTGACCCCTCCTAGCCTTTATATAGATAGGCTAGGTCTCAGGTAGCAGGTCGAGTCGGTTACAAGTTAGGGTTTTCCCCTTCAAACTTTCTATCTTTAGCTTCTTCTTGTCTCTCAAGCAATCGAGAGTCCGCAGATCACTCGAATCCTTTCGTCTGGGCCTTGGCGACACCGTGGGCCTGTACGTATTTAGACCGTATATACCAAGCTTGCGTACCTGTAAGGTATACCCATGTCACCCGGGTAGTTCGGAACAAATATTCGGTGTTCAAAGAAAAGAGCGCCTTGGTCATCGACGTGGAAGGACTCATACTTCGGAAGTTGAATATTGGAGATGATCTTTTTAGTGTAAGGATCACCAAGTTGAATGGAGCGAACTTTTTACTCCAAGAGTGGGGTTGCCAGAAGGTTCAGAAGATAACCTTGATCCACAATTTCAAGGTTGAGCTTGCGGAATTCCTCACACAAGAGAGGCTGTTGTTCTTCCACCATGAGGTTGTTGACATAAGCTTTTTGGCTGAGAGCATCGGCCATGACATTAGCTTTGCCCGGAGTGTAGTTGATGGTCAAATCGAAATCATTGATTGCTTCAATCCACCTCCTCTGACGAAGGTTGAGATCAGGCTGTGTGAATATATACTTGAGACTCTTGTGATCAGAAAAGATCTCACAACGGTTGCCAATCAAGTAATGCCTCCATACTTTCAAAGCAAAGACAACTGCTACGAGCTCGAGGTCATGTGTAGGATAGTTGATCCCATGCGTCTTCAGCTGTCGAGAGGCATAAGTAACAACTTGTTTTTCTTGCATAAGGACCGCACCCAATCCTTGCAATGAGGCGTCACAGAATATCTGGAAAGGCTTTGATGTATCTGGAGGAATCAAGACTGGTGTGGAAGTGAGCTTCTCTTTGAGTGTTTCAAAGCTTGCTTGACATGCAGGAGTCCAAAGGTATTTCTTGCCTTTCTTGAGGAGATCAGTAAGAGGCTTCGCAATCTTCGAGAAGTTCTGAACGAAGCGACGACAGTAACTAGCCAAACCAAGCAAACTCCGGATTTCTTTGACAATTATGGGTGGAAGCCAGTCAACAATTGTCTTAATAGTTTCTGGGTTGACGGCAATGCCCTTGGCAGAGATGACGTGACCAAGATAGGTGACTTGAGACAGCCAGAACTCACACTTGGAGAACTTTGCATACAGGCGGTTCCCACGAAGCTTGTTTAGGACACATCGAAGGTGTTCTTCATGTTCTTCCTTTGACTTAGAATAGACTAGGATGTCATCCAGATAGACCACAACGAACTTATCAAGATACTCCATGAAAACCGAGTTCATAAGCCTCGAGAAGGTGGCAGGTGCATTGGTGAGACCAAAAGACATGACCGTGTACTCATACAGGCCATAGCGGGTGGTGAAAGCTGTTTTGGGAACATCTTCCTTGCGAATCTTGATTTGATGATATCCACTTCTCAAATCAAGCTTAGAGAATACCACATCTCTAGCTAGCTGATCGAAGAGATCATTAATCCACGGTAGGGGATATTTATTCTTGATGGTTTTAGCATTGAGAGCCCGATAGTCAACACAAAGTCTATCAGTCTTGTCTCGCTTCTTCACAAAGATGGTTGGGCTACCCCAAGAAGAAGTACTGTGCTGAATCAAACCTAACTTCTCTTGTTCATCAAGCTGACATTTGAGTTCAGCCAACTCAGCAAGACCCATTTTATAAGGCCGCTTGGAGATAGGAGCGGTACCAGGTTCAAGCTCAATCACAAACTCGACCTCTCGATCAGGAGGCATACCTGGCAACTCTTCAGGAAAAACATCTGGGAACTCACAGACCACCGGAACACTCTGAATAGCTTCCATAGCATCATCATTCAGAGCCGCCAAAGAGAAAAGCTGAATTGTAGGAGTCAGACTTGGAGAAAAGACTATATGACCTTCAGGAATTTTCAGAGAAACCGAGCGTTCAGCACAATCAATCACAGCTGCATTTGCTGTTAACCAATCCATGCCCAAGATAACATCAATGTCAGAATTGCCCAAAATAATTAAGGAAGCCGGGAACGAAGAACCACCAATCTCAATTTGATTGCCATGGCTGATTTTAGAAGATGCCATTGTTGCTCCAGGAGAAAGGACCATTAAACGTTTAGGCAGAGGATCCATAGGTAACCCATTCTCATCAGCAAAACTTGTAAAGACAAAAGAATGCGATGCACCTGAATCAAACAAAACTCGTGCAGGGACTGAGTTAACAGGAAGCATACCCATCACAACTCCCGATGCATGCTCAGCTTGAGCGGCGTTGACACAGTTGGCATGAGCAACAGTAGGCCCGGGCTTGGTGTTGATGTTGAGAGCCCGAGGTGGTGGTGCACGAACCAAAGAAGAGCTTGCCGCAGGTCTTGGAGGTGGTGGAGGAAGAGCTTTGTTGTTCATTGAACAATTCCAGTGCTGATGCCCAGTGTTTCCACAAATGTAACAAGCACCAGGTGGACGTGGAGCAACGTAGCCAGGGACTCCGCCAGGCGCTCCAGGGTAGTTGTGGTTGTAGCCCCTAGGAGCCGCAGTGAAAGAGTTTGGTGGCCTTGCCGCGTAGCTTGACGGTCTTGGTGGAGCCGGGAGCGACGGTGGAGTGTTAGGAACCCACACGCGGTGCTTAGAAGGAGCTGTCATAGCTAAAGAGCTTGCTGCATCGCGGCTGTGTTTCTTTGACTCCTCAAACACTTGCCTACTTGCTTCTTCCTGCAGAGCTGTCTGTTGGAGTTCCAGAAAAGACCCCGGCCTTGCATGAGTGATTGCATATTTGATGGAGGCATTGAGTCCTTGCCTGAACCTCTTTTGCTTCTTCTTGTCATCAGAGATCTCATCGCCACCATACCGAGAAAGATTCATGAAGTTTCTGATATAGGTATTGACATTGTCATTGCCCTGCTCAAGGTTGAGAAACACTTCCTTCATCCTTTCCATGACAATTTCTGATAGGTATTGCTCTTTGAAAGCCGCAGTGAATTGCTCCCAAGTAGGCTGAAAACTAGAGAGGTCTGCCTTGAGGTAATTTTCCCACCACAAAGCTGCATCTCCCTTCAGAAGGTGCGTGGCACATTTTACCCATTCTTGCTCAGGAACATCCGCAGTCATCAACAACCTTGATATTTCTCGCAGCCAATCATCAGCATCAAGTGGCTGATCAGACAGCCCAAATTGGCGTGGGTTGAACTTCAGAAAACTCTTGATGTCTCCTCGCTTGGGAGGTGGAGGTAGCGGAACAAACTCATTCCTCCTAACACTTTATTCAAATTGCTGCTGGTTCTGCTGCATTGTTCCCAAGGCATTAGCAATACTTGCCAAAGCAGCCCCCAGTTCAGGTGGTATGTCCTCCTTAGAACGGCGTGGTGGTGCCATCCTGTGATTGATATAAAACACAAGTCAGTACTATAATGGAGAATAATAATAATCCAAAATAGTACCAAAATGGAATTAACCACGATTTAAAGGATACAATTTACCAAGATGATATTAAAATATCAACAAAGTTCAAAGCACCTAGAAGATATTAAGCATATCTCACACGACTGAACAAGGAGTGTGGTACACAAGCTAACAAAGAAAAAATTTCCGCTAATTTCGGCATTAAAATACCACTATATGCGCAAAACCACTTAATGAATCAAGATTAGTAACTCTACCAATTCAATATACAAGAGTGAATGACAAGAGTAGTGGTATGGTCGCGACTCCATCCCGCACTCAAATCATTACTCCGCACATGAATCAGTAAAACACATATCCCAACACCTTCTTTTTAAGATGAACCTAAAGATTAGTAACTACAGAAACGAACCCCCCAAACAAGATAACATCGGATAACAAAGAGTAAGACAGATCGCACCGGTATACAACGAATCAGATAGATCACGGCAGTTTACAAAGGCCTGTCGGTATGGAATGTACCAACAGTTGATAACCAAAAGGCAGATAGAGATAATATTTGAATGCAACAGATAGACAAGGAATTCACACACACACACAACCTATGGTACTATGGAACCCAGAACACGTGAATCCTAGTTTGAATTTTTAGAAGAGGATTGAAAACGTTACGCTTCCTTACCAGAAAAGGGTGGGTGGGTGGGTAAGAAGAAAAATGGAAGCAGTCCTACTCTCAAATTTTGTTTTTCCCTAGTATACATAGCTACCAAAAATATTTGCTAGACTGACAACGACCATTTGGCTGAGACCCTGGAGGGCGGGATGGCTCTGATACCAATTGTAACTACCTCGGTGAATTACGCTCTTATTTGCATGCCTGGATGAGCGAAAGTGGTTAAAATAGTACGGTGGGGCCCAGGGGCCACTCACAGGTAGACCTTTCAGCCGTCCTAACCACTTTCAGAACATCGGGACAAGAACGAGCGGCATAATCGGCAGGCGAAGGGATCAACTACATACACAAGTGAGTATGTATGCAAGCCACATACAACAGTTCTCAGAGCCATTCCATCTAAAAGAAATAGAAATATTGCAACGCCATACGGCAAGATCCAAATATCCTAGATAGAGATAATAGTTTAGGATAGCTCCTCATACATCAAACATCAGAGTATCAGGCGGAAGCGGAAAACAAGATCCGAGTACGGATAAGAAGCAAATCGGCATAAGATGCCACATAAATAAACACATCTCGCCCACAGATCTCACGGATCCCCGTTCCCGGAATCTCTACACCGCGTGATCGTTGCCAACATCATCCGTCTCCTCCACCCAGTATCCATCTTACGAATACACCTGTTCATCTGAATCAAACAATTTATCGTGTGAGACACTAGGGGTACTCAGCAAGTCTTTATGCCTCTAAAGGGGACATATACCTGGGGTGACGCAATTGCAGCAAAAGATAATAACTAACAATCCTATAGATACTGGCTAACCATCCGCCTAACCAAAGATAGACGGATGTCCGTTAATTAGTAACAACAGTTATAACAGTATAAATAACAGATCCATCCTCCTTCTCGCTTAACAACGAGAAAGCGGACGAACAACCCATCCGTTGGCAGTTTTATTAACCATTCCATGAGTATTGCACTATTTACTAGTCAGGTATTTAGTCAGATTAAAAGCGGTACTTTAGTTATACTTGCCTATGATCGAGAAACTGTGCTCCAAGTCGTCCAGAACCGCGGACACGGCTTTCAGAAAGATTTACCCTGCAGGGGTGCACAAATAGCAACACACACTCGATCAACCTCGGAAAAACCAACTCAAAACCCGACGAGGCATTCACGACAAAGCGATCACAGGATTCAGAAGTATTTCAGGGGGCCACCTCATCAAGCTACCTGCAATGAAGTTGGCCGGCTCCGAGACGGACCCGAGGTTTGCGCTAATGGCTGTAAACGACTGAAAACCCGAAAGTGTGACTAGGCTTGTCGATACCGCGAAAACACTCTGCAATTCCTAAACAGTACAGGTGCTCCTCGCACAATCTTAAATAAAACAGTAAAGCATGGCATAAGTACAGGATAGTAACAAAGCCCCAAACTACTTTGTGGCCCCAAGAAATAAGAATGAATCAAGCTCTGGCTCAGGGGGGTCCACAGGCCTCCCGGATGTGGATAGTGCGAATAGTCAACGAACAGGAATCAAGTACTCGGGGTCCTACGGGACACAAGTGAGCATGAAGAACCAAATAGCAGATATTGCTCACCGGTGCCGCTTTCATTAGTTATCCCATTACTACTCAGGTTAAGTTGTTTAGGTACCTCATTATCCATCAGACACTCACATACCCTACACATGCTTTTCTACGACCCGCATGGCTCAAACAACTCCTGTAGTAATGGCTCATAGGATGGAGGAACAACCTTCGATGGGGTTTAAAAATAAAGGCTATGCAGTACTTGGGATTCAATTTAACGCAATCGCGACTCAATGATGCAAGAATAAGATAGAGGCAATAGGTACTATATGTATGCAAGCATGTGGTAGTGCTTGCCTGGTAGCTCAGTTGTCGCGAGAGATGGATCTGGGTAGAACTCCTGTGATTCCTGATAATTCCCCTTCTCGGCGTCTATTCGAAGAAGAACCAAACAAACAAGGGCCAAGATAAATAAAGTGCACAAACACATGAATTAAAGTGCGACAAGCAAACAAGCATGCCATGATGAATGATGCACAATTTGCATGGCAATAATGTAGCATGGCATGGGTGAGGTGTGGGGTACAAGATTAAAGCATTTTGTTGAGTTTTGGTCACTTTTTTATTCCCAATTAAGTTGCTGTATACTTATTATTTATATGATGCATGCTGCAATTCAGAACAAGGAATGCATAGTTGGAACGGGCTCGTCGCGCTGATCGATTTAGACATATTATTTGTCGAATTTAGAGTTGCAGAATTAAAGTTATTAATTTATTAAGAAAAGGAATTTTATTGTAATTTTAACCATCTCGAAATTTTAAAGTGTTCAAACATTATTTTGAATAGCATGAAAACCTCACATTTTTCTGATTCAAAAACATATATCATTTGTTTTATTTGGATTTATAAAACAAAAGTTATTAAAAACAGAAATTAAATCATATTAAAACATTTCTGAAAATTGTTTTTATTAAACAGATAAACAGAAAAGCTTTTTATACTCAGCCACGCCTAGCCACAGTCACAGACAGGTGGGGCCGATGCTAAACTGGCGCAACCACGCGCGCCAGAACCTTTTCTACCGCGCGCCAGCCAGCCACAGCCGCTGACAAACGGGACCGGCATTCGCGCGGACCCACACGCAGGCGGGCGAACGGGGCACAGACATGTGGCTCGGACGGGGACGGCGGGTAGAGGTTTTTGGGAACTTAGGTGCTTTTCTACAAAAGTTCAACTGCGGCTGACATGTGGGACTAGAAGGGTCACGGGTTGAGAAAAAGAAAAAGTGTGGGGGGTTTGTGCAAAGTAGCCTCTGCTACTGTGGATCTTCTCTGCGTGTTCTGACGGTTAGAGCGGCGTCAGAGAACGGTGTGCGGCGCGGGGGTTCGATCCCGCGTCCTCGTGCGTGCGCGCGGCGGCGGCTACCGCTACGCTGGCTTGGGGTTGCTGCAAGGTAAGCGGTAGGCGGCTAGGTGAGGCGTTACGCGACGCGGGAACATGCAGACGCCAGCGGTCGCTGCTGCTCCGAGAGTGCTCGGCACAACGCCCGGCGAGGCTAGGCAGCGATGGAGAGGGAGAGGGTGTCATAGGGGTAGGGTGGCTCACCGCGGAGAGGACGGTGGTAACGGATCGGCCCGGGGAGCAGCAGGACAACGACGAGGCAGACGGCCGGGGAAGCTAGGGTTTCGGGCGGCGCGTCGGTGTTCGGCGTGTACTGGGCCTTCTCCTCCTCGCTGCTGGGTACGGGCGACGCACGGGTGCTCCACTGGTTCTTCCTCGACGACCAAACGCCACGCCCGCTGACAGTTTCGTAGAGGGAAGGTGGATGCCGAGGTGGTGGCCAGAGTTGGAGAAGTGGGTGGCAGGGGCGAAAGGAATGGCGCAGCGGCCAGGGGTGGATCTGGGGGCGGCAGAGGAGGCGTGGGGAAGGAGATAAAGGCGAGGGAGAGAGAGGGGGATGTCGTGGGGGATCGGGGTGGAAAAAGTGGCTCGGCCAGCTTTTTGCTTCTCCTCCCTCATGTGCTCGAGCTGGGGCTCGGCCTGGGGTGTGGCTATAGGTGGGGACGGCGGGGCTGAGAGGCTGGCTGGGGTGGGGCAGGCCTGGCAGCGAGAGAGAAAGAGAGAGGAGGGAGAGGCTCGGCATGTAGAGCATGGGGGGCTTGGCTAGGGTTAGGTTAGAGGGGTGGTTAGGGTTAGGGTAGGGAGTAGATGGGGTAGCTTGGTGGGGTGAGTGCAACTAGTGTTTAGAGGTAAGGAGGAGATGGAGAGGATTAAGGAGAGGTAGGGGTAGGCTTAGGTTTGAGTTAGGGTTTTAGCTATGTAGAGAGAGGGGAGGAAATGGCTCATGGGCACATGTATGCACACATGCATGTGTAGATGATGGACAAGGTGGCAGGGATAGATGTAGGAGGTAGGGTTTTGGAGAGAGTTGAATCACCAAAGAAGTTTGCATTAAGAAAAAGGAAGAAACCAAAAGGACCAAAATAGAGAGAGAGGTGGAATGGAAAGTGGGCTTGCATGTCCCATGCATGTGTAATAAATGCCATCTTTATTCTTGTAAAAACATTAACAAAGTCCCATGACATTTATTCATATGCATTCCCTAATATGGAGTAAGGTCAAGCAAAAAGGAATTGAAAAGAAGATCCCATGTGGAGTAGATGGAGATGATCATATTTGAACATAATTGGGACTTGCTAGTGTGTGTATTCCACTAGATGTTTAATAGTCTCAAAAATATTCCAACATGAGCACACATTCATAATAATCCATATGGAAAATAGGAAAAGGGGTACCACTCACAAGGCATGCAAAAATGGCTTCACATATAAATAATGTGGAAAACAACATGATGCTAGTGTGAGAGCATGTAGAAAGTAGAAGTGGATCCATCCCAACCCACATGAGCTAGATTTAAATGCCAAAGGAAAAGTAGAGCACATAGATAATTAGGATGGTGGAATTATAAGGTGGTGACAAATAAAGGTGATGGAGTTGGATAAAAGATATGCCCCTAACTCAACTTGGGCATCAAGCATTTATGAAGAACCAAATACAATATATCAAGAGCCAAATAGAATTACTAATGCATATGAGAGAAGAACCAAATGGAAAGGGTTTTTATATGATGCTCAAATGCAAGGTAGCATGATGACATGAGCATGATATAGTTATGATGCATCAATTATGTGTAGGAAGTAGCCATTAAATTACTAGACCAAGTAGCATTACATATGTTAGACAGATGGGATGCTACAGGAATCATGGGAATGTTCGTTTGTGGTACCAAACTTGGTGGGTGAGTGCAACGCGGTACCCGAGTTGCCATCAATCGCGCGGAGGGGCCATAGTAGATTCGACAATTGTCCAGAAGGGCCAAATGGGGGTAAATACAAATCTAATGGCCAAACGGTCGTTTGAACCAGACAAAAACAATTGAACTCAAATACCGCCGTTAGGTCAACTCTTCTTGGCCCGCCATGTCAGTATTCCCCGTTATCTTTTGCGGTCATGGACTAGCTTACCCTTGCGTGGACCAGATCCCTGAGTGGACGAGATCTATTTCTTTGCTTTGCTCTGGTCTTCTCCCCTGCTCCCCTCCCCATAACATTTGCTCAGCTCCGACTGCTCGTCTCAGATCGGAGCTTGCACTTGCTCTAATTTGCGTCTCCGCCATGTCCGGTCAACCTCCCACGCCTCTAATCGAAGCTCGCAGCCATCGTCGTTGCATCGTCTGCCGTATCGGAGCTTCGTGTCCCCGGACTAATATCTCGCCTCTAGCTAGTCCTTCTCGCACGACGGAGCGCGTCCCGTCAGGCGATCCAGGCCGGCGACCGGCCTCGGGAAGTTGTGTGCTGCCGTGCACCCCAGGCATGGTAGCCCTGTCACAGCAGTTCGACAACCACGCTCTCATGGCCACCGTGCTGGGCGTCCGTCCCACCGTGTCGCCGGCAGAGTTGTTGTCGGCTTTCATGTCTCATTTTGGGATCAGACGAAATGAGGTCAACATTGAGGTATGCGCGCCGCCATTCGATTTTTTCATCCAGTTCGAGCACAGCTCAGACACCGAGCGTGTTCTGCATTCTTCTCGTTCTTTCGAGTGCTGCGGGGAGAAAATGAGCTTCATGTGTTGGCATCGCGCCTGTGGGTGGGACGATCGCTTGGGGCAGCTTCGTTTCTTCTCCAAACTCGGCTTTGACGGCCTCCCATTGGATGCTTGGGAGCCGGAGGCCCTCAAGCAGGTCGTCAGTAGCCTTGGCGGCGAGCTGGTGGAAATCGTGCCACCGAGCGACAAATGGGTCATCGAGGTAAAGGCGTGGCTAAAAGATCCTGACGCCGTTCCTAAGATGTACGAGGTGCAGATTCCAAGAAGGGCAGGGCGACAGCTTTGCTGCAAGCACCCGGTCATCATCCACCTAGAGGAGGTTCTGCACTCGGTACATGGCATTCAGGGACCCGAAGAGGATGCCAGAAAGCGCGCTCGTCGCCTGCAGTGTTGGCCTGGAAGGATCGATGGCACATGACCGCCACTGTTTCGCGACGGGGCACACAGTTTTAGTGGGGGGACTAGGCTTGGACGAGCTGGTGGTTCCGATTTCCCTCGAGTGAAGACAGAGCTCTAGTGAATTGTCGTGGTATGTGTGGCTAATGAATTTGTAGTATGGAGAGCGTAGCAGGAAGTTAGCATCGACCAAAAATGTGTAATAGTTTGAATCGATGTAGTACGTGTGTGTAATAGTTTGAAGTAGTATGTGTGTGTAATAGTTTGAATCGATGTAGTATGTGTGGGTAATGAATTTGATGTAGTGTGTGTGTGTAATAGTTTGAATCGATGTAGTTGAACATCGTGCTTTATAATTTCTGTGAATAACCAAGGACAACCTCATGAAAAGAGGGTGGTCTAGCAATGAGCAATGTCAATTCTGTGGATGCCAGGAAAATGTAGTCCGTCTCCTCTTCAAGTACTCCCTCCGTTTCAAAATATAAGATGTTTTAGCTTTGTGAATGGAGCGTATTTAGACATCTTTTAGTGATGGTGCTTTCTAAACCTAGATGAACCTACATACTAAAAGGGGACTAGATACACTTCATTCACAAAGCTAAAACATCTTATATTTTAAAACGGAGGGAGTACAAGGTAGCTACATTTGTAACACGTTGAATTGCAGGACCATTTTGCACGCAACACAAGACAAAGGAAAAAATGGTTTACAGCACAGACAACAGACGCAAAATCTGTAGTCTAGGATAAAAAGATGTCAGTTAACTGGATTGAACCATGACTAGTAATTGAAGGAAATAGGTACTTGATAGTATTTGCTTACAACAGTAGTACTTCCATACAAAAGGGTCTTATACCTGCACAAAAGTGGACTAAATTCCTAGTAGTTTATAGAACAATTCGTCAACATTTCATCTACAAAAGCCATTCTTCGGTCTGAACTTAACTATTCTACACTAAAGAAACTACAGATCTCCACCAGAAAAGTTGGCTGGCCAATTGCCTTGAGAGGACATAAGTTCTTCGATCATTTAACCCAAACTGATCTATTGCCTTCCCGCCAAACTACAAGAAATCTGCATCGTTCATGCACGAGCGATTTGCGTGCACCAGTCCCGGTTCAGTTGGACCATCCGCGCCGCCGCAACGATTTCTTCGAAACTGAAATTCAACATCTCCTTCTCGGGATCGTAGGTCCGTGTGAACTCGAACCTGAATTCCGGGGCTGAGCTGATGCCCGCCGCCGGCTCCGGCTGTCGAACAATCCAGCATGATAAGTGTAGACGCTTGGTCGCCGCCATGGTACGGCCTTCGATGGTGCGTAGGATGGAGCGTCTTTGACGAAGACGGTGTGATCCCAGCCTACCCTACTGAGGTAAGGTAGTCCGCGCCGAAGCATGGACGCGAGAGTTCCTAGACCTTGGCACTGCCCTGTTCGAGGGTGTGTACCCTCGGCGGCGGCATGCTCTCATGAAAGATTTGATGCGTACCTTGTTCCCATTGCCTAGAGCATGCTGTAATGCCGCTGCGTGATTTCTCCACATCGCTCTCTTGGCCCTGCTTGCCGCATCTGGCGCCGACGACGGCGCAGTCGCTGCCGCGGCCGATTCGGCACATTCAGGGAAATCATCCGCCTAGTAGGGCAATGGGAGACCAGCCTTGAAGTAGAGCTTCATGGCCTGCCTTAGAGGGGCTAAATACCCCAGTTTCGGCGGCTATTGCGGCGGCGGCCGCTTAGGCGGGGCCATGTTACCCTAGTTGGTGCGGCGCAGAGGAGCTGCGCAAGGTGAACTGTGGTTAGTCGGAGAAGGGGAGTGAAAGACCGACGGTAGGTTTGGACTACGGGCACGCATGGAAATAACCATTTCCCATTTCCTTAGAGGGTAATAATTCGACACTCGTTGCATTAATAGCTCAATATTTATTTCCCTTCTCAGCATAAGAGTGCGAACGTATTAAAAAGATCGGTCGTGGCTATCCACCTCATTAGGCAATGTACCAGGACAGGTAGGGGACGGGACCGGGTTTCATTTTAGAAATGTTGATGACTGTGCCCTTATGTTTATACGATATTATTTATATGCCACCATGTACCGTCGAGTGTAGCAACACCATCAGAAACAGGGGATAACGACATGGCGTGTTTAATTTTTTTAAAGGGCATCAGAAACAGGGGATGCCGACGTGGCATGTTTTCTGACTGGCGGGCCCGCCCCCTCCACCTTCGACGGCGCGCATCCCAGGTTCGAGGGGTGGTGCCACCCACCAACACATTATTGTGCAATTTTCCATGTGGGACCTGAATTCCAGCGCTGAGCTGATGCCCATGTCGAACACAAAGAATTCTAAAAGAAGCTACTAAAAATAAATACTTTGAATTCTGGAAGTAATAAATTTAAATACATTACAATTTTGTCTGAAAGTTAATACGCATACTGCTCATCGAAATAATATAAATACAGTACAAATTTCTACTTCGAAAAATAGACCTGAAAATGCTAGCAAATAACCTAGGATGAATATAGGATTCATTCTCCCTAATATATTTCATCGTCGTCGGCTCCCGCGTGTTGCAACACACATTCATAGAACTCTCTCCGTCTGCAATGTGCTGCTTGTATCTCGTCCAGAGGGTAAGGCCTCGGTGTATGTTCCAGACTTAAGCCATACGTCATTGTTGTTTCCTCTTCCCAGGCTTGAACCTCATGATCGTACAGTCTGATATAATTCATGTAGTATATGCAACCGGGTTTGACTGTGGGGTGTAACCTGGTGTCAATGGAGATAGACCCACTATAATCAACAAAGATGGCACGACTTCTAATGTCACCGATGGCCTCGAGAGAGAGGTTCTCCGTGTCCACCCTGTACAACACCGCTTGCCCTTTGGCGAAATCCCCGTTCAACACAAGAAGCAGATCACCATCTGACTCCACAAGGTAAAATTTGTAAGTTCCGCGTACCTATTCAAAGACTAGGGCCGAAATTATTTTGGCCATCGTGACAGTGCTCGCGCGCTGCTCTAACTTGATGTTGGTCGACAAGATGTCTCCATTCTCAAGTAATGCATATACTTCCCCTCAGAATGTTGTCATGCAGTCCAGAAGCATAGCAAGAGGTGGCGAATAGAATCCTTCTCCAAATGATTCATTGATTTGCCCCGTTGGGGTGCTCTCATCGGCCCATGCAATACGATCTGGATAATTGGTGCAAACAAACACCATCGTCGGGGACTCCGTCACGACGACAGATTGCAGAGGATCAGATGGTATGTGTGCTTGAAACTCAGTGTTAGACTTATGAGTGATTGGGTTCAGAAGCCAAATCTGGTACGACTCCACCCTCTGAGCAAGCACGATGATGCCACGAGAAACACCGACGAAGTAGAATCTTTTGGAAGAAGAGGGCATCAGTTAGCACTAAGATGTTTACAATGGAAAATACCAATAAATATTGGATGTCAATGTGAACCTGCGATGGACGTCCATTAGATTTGTCATGAAGCAACAACCAGTGGCGAGGTTGAGGAAGGTGAAGTCGCCAATGTCTGGAAGTGTGTGATCTATCATGATCCAGTTGTTGAGATGGAATTCGGGCACCTTTAAAGTGCGGCGCCAATCGGTGCAGACTTCCCGACAAGCAGCATAGGTGTGGATGTACTCCTCTTTCTCCAGAAAATAGTCAGTCATCTTGCGAAGTGGGTCGGCCGGGAGATCGGCCCAGTTCCTTTTCATCCGGCTACTGGCCATAGATTACGTGCGGGAATGTTTTGATCGAGGAAGAAAGAAGAACTACCACTGCGAGGAGAAGAAGAAGATGATAACAGACGAGGGAGACAAAGCGGAACTACCACTGCGAGGAGACAATGAGATGGGGGAGAAGAAGTGGAACTGCCAATTCAAGTTTGGAACAACGGGCTTATTTCGGAACTAGCGCGTGAACCAGCCATGCACTGCATGCAAGTTTTGATCAAACAGACTGACATGTGGGACCTGCTAAAAAATTCTGTGAAGTGCTCCCCGTGCATAGTGCACTGACAGGTGGCATGTTTTCTGACAGGCGGGCCCGCCTCCTCCACCTATGATGGCGCGCATCCCAGGTTCGAGGGCTGGTGCCGCCCACCAACACATTATTTTGCAATTTTCCATGCTTTGTCGCAACCAGCTCCGCTCCGCTCCTCTCCTCTGCTCCTGCCGCCGCCACTCCGCTCAGTCGTGCACCGCTCTCGTCGTCCCCTTGGGCCATCGTCCTCTCGCCCTCCCCTCCCTGCCATCCCCTCACGTCCCCTCCCCTTCCTGCCATGTCTCCTTACCGCCGCCCAGGCACGTCTGGAAACGAAAACCGAGAGTCGGCCGTTAGGTTAGGTGCCCAATGACGCTGGTGATCCGGATCCCGCTCGGAGATGGATCCTGCGAGGCTTGAGAGCATGGATATGGGTCCTGCGCGGCTGGAGAGCACGGAATCTCCTTCAAGTCTAGAGAGCACGAAAGACAACGAAACGGGGGGAGAGGAAGTGGGGTGCAGAGCTTTGGAGGTATGGAGCCCGGAGAAGGTGCCGTGCGTCCACATTGAAGGGTAAGAACTGTAATTCCTTATCTGCATACCCCAATTAGCGTTTCTAGTCCCGTGGTGATGGCAAGGATATGTGTTGGTAACCACAGGACGTCTTTACAGCTTGTCCTTGAGCATGCAGCTTTGTCAAGCGAGCATGAAGGCACTGAAACGTGTGGCGGTGCGGATGATGATGAGAAAGCATATCCAGACGTGGCTGCTGACCCTGGTAGGATGGAGAGTAGGGAGTATTTGGTTGATTCGAACTTTGAGCCTGACTATGGAACTGATGAGGAAGAGGAATGTGAAGATGTGGAAATGTGATGTAGATACGACGACGAAGACGTGGATAGGCCAGTGATACACTTTGATAGGGACAATCCTACAATTGATGAGGGGACTGTCTTTGATAATGTGGAGGACTGCAGATATGCAGTTGCAACCTATGCAATCAGAGTTGGGTTCGAATTTACCATTGAAAAGAGCAACCAAAAGAGATTTAGGGTGCACTGTAGGGAAAGTAATGTGTGTAAATGGAGATTACATGCATCTCCAATGCGGGGTGGACACCCGTTTCAGGTTGCAATAGCTACATTTAGTTTCAGTCTTTCTCGTATTTATTCTGCTGATAACTAGCTCTGAATTATTTGGATTCTTATCGAATGTAGATCAAAGTAAACACGAAGAAACACAACTGCCCTAATACTTCTTTAAGTGGTAAAATTAGACTGGCGACTACCAAGTGGATTGCTGCTACTGGACTTGACTGGATGAGGCAGGATCATAACATTGGACCAGCTGAACTCAGAGCAAAGATTAGCAAAAAGTTTAACATTCTGATTCCTTATCACAGAGTCTTTGATGGGAAGGAGATGGCTCTATACTTCATTCAAGGCAACTAGAATGACAGTTTTCATATGTTGTATAGTTTCAAAGCTCAGGTAGAGAAAACATCACCTAGTAGTGTTTTTGACATCGATTACGAGGTTGTGAAAGGGAGAGAAAAGGTCTTGAGGGGGCTCAGGTATAAGCAGGCAGATAAGATATGCTTCAGGAGATGTTTTGTCTGCCTGAAGGCATGCTGGAAGGTGTTCCTAGACGGCTGCAGGGCATACTTGGCAATAGGCACAACTTCTTTAACATGGAAGTTCAGGGGACATGTTCCTTCTGCTTGTGCTTTGGACACGCATAATTGGCTTCTACCCATAGCTTATGCTGTTCTTGAGGGTAAATCAAATGAAAGCTGGACATGGTTCATGCAGAGACTACGGGAAGTAATTGGTCACCATGAAGGCTTGGTGATACACACCGGTGCATCCGAGGGTCTTGAGAATGCTGTTGATGCTGTGTTTCTTGGGGTTGAGCATAGGGAATGCATGTGGCACCTCGCTACTAAATTCACAAAGAAAGTCAAAGGAAAGATCTTTGAAGAGGACTTGTGGCGATCAGCATACACATACATCCCAAGCACGCATGCTACTTACTTGCAGAACATGTATGTAGTGCCAAAGGTGAAAAAATACCTTGAGGAACATCACACCAAGCTATGGGCCAGAAGCAAGTTTGGTGAGTTAAGCACGGTGGATTTTGTATGCAATAATTTGGCAGAGAGTTTCAATGATAAGATTTCAGGCATGAAGACACTTGGAATTGTTATTTTGTTGGATGCAATAAGACAGTGCATAATGGTGAAGATAGATTTAAGGCAACGAATTTGTGCAAGAAATTTTTTAGGCCATAAAATAGTTCCAAAGGTGGTTATGTTACTGAATGCAAGAACCATGGAAATGAGAACGATAAAGATGAGGGTGGTCAGAAGTTCCAGAACATTGGCTGAGGTTTATGCAGAATACAAGCGTGGAAGTGAACGGAGGTACACTGTAGACATTGGAAACAAGACTTGTTCATGCAGGCAGTGGCAGATTACTAGTCTGCCATGTCACCATGCAATTTACTTCATCTTAAAGCTTAGAGATAACGGAGCTGAAATAGAGAACTATGTCGACAACTATTTCTCCGTGGACAAGTTTGCTGCAACTTATACAGAAAACGTACCACCTATGGCCGATGAAAATGATTGGGAGATTGTCGATCTAGGGTTCAAACTTCAACCACCAGTTCTTAGGAGGCCACCTGGGAGGCCTAGAAAGCTAAGGATTGAAGCCTCCAGCAATAAAGGTCCAAGGCTGGGAGCTAGGAAAAGGAAATGCGGACATTGTGGCGGATTCGGCCATACCAAGAGGTTGTGCAAAAACCAGTTACACATGCTATTATCCCTATTCACACCCCGGTGGCAGAAAATGAGGCTTCTCAGCCAGAACTGGTGGAAGAGCAGCGCGAAGATGGTGATGAGCACTCGGAGGAAAACGTACGTAAGTAGCCAATTTCTGAAGAAGTGGAGGGTGCCGGCGAGAAAAGGGTGTGAAAAGAAAACAAAGGGTAAGCGGAACAGGGAGGAAAGGGCAAATAATGGAGGTGTATTAGAATATGAAGAAGTTGCAGGGGTGATTGAGGATGTTCTTGAGGATCTGTCGGCTAACTGCGGGAGAAATAATAAATCCCTGCCAATTTCATCTTTGTACGATTCTCCGGATGAAAGGTAAGCTTAAAAATTGTTTTATTTGCCATTTTATCATTTTTTTATCCTCATCAACTGATGCTTAATGCAGCGTGGGCTAGCAGACTAATAAAAGGAGCAGAAAGATGCGGGCATAGTAACGTCCTATGTTGAATTATATCATTGAAACTAAACTAGCCGTGTCATCTTTATTTATATCTGGCGCGTGCAACGTGTCTGTGATGGGGTCATGTGGACCAGATTACATTTTTTAAAAATATTATTACATTAATTTTTACCTGCGTTTGGACGCGGCTACTAGTTCCCATCTCCCTTGCATTCCCATCTCCTCTGGCGCACCCCAGAATTATGGCTGTGCCATCAAGTAGCAGAGTCAGCGTATTGTCCCATCAGGTGTGAACGCAATGACTTTGTTTGTTCAGAATTTGACGACTTTTGATTAGTTTGAAAGACAGAGAAACCTAAAACATGTATCTAGACATGTTTGGGTATAGACACATTTATTAATATCTAAAAAAACTAAGTCAGTTATATCTAGACAGGAGTAGTGCACTATTACAACACGCTCGATCCCTTCTCCTCAAGCGCATTCCAAATTAAGGTTGTGCCATCAAGTGCTGGGAGCAGAGTCAGCGTATTGTCCCATTAGATATGCCAGGAACGCGTGAAATTTATTTTCAGGATCGGACGAGTTTCGATCGACTAGTTTCAAAGACAAAGACAACTAAAACATGGCCAACATATATAGATTATGACGATAATCGACCATGCATGACTCAGGTGACCCAAATCCAAAGAGCACATTAAGATACCGTACATAGATTTAATTTATGCTTAAGTGGCCCTAATCGACTATGACGCTCTCGCAGTCTCCATCATTGACGACGTTGTCCGCATCGCCGCCAGCCTCCTCCGCATTGGAATCGATGCCGATTTCCTGGCAGCGTTCCTCCTCCTCATGGATTCTTCACGGCGCACTGCATCGATAACGGTGGAGGTCGTATGCCTAGGCACTGCCCAGAAGCGCTGCCTCCCTTCGGGGTTGCGCATATCCGGGTGGATCTCCCGCCAGTGGGTTC